>CAJDSM010017048.1:0-16223 GCA_903981925.1 Ostrea lurida | reverse complement strand
AAGTGGTAATGCCAGTATTACTCTATGGTTGTGAAATTTGGGGGTATGAAAATCTAGATATCATTGAAAAAGTACATTTAAAATTCCTAAAATATATTTTTTGTATGAAAAGTAGTACACCATCGTATATGGTTTATGGTGAATCAGGTCGCTTTCCTCTGTCTGATATTATATATACCAGGATGATTACATACTGGGCAAAAATGTTTCAAGGCCAAGAAAATAAAACTGTGTTTAATGTATATAGATATTTATTTAGTCGATACATGAATAATAATGAAAGTGTGAACCCTTGGGTTGTTATTATACGAAATATTTTAGATACCTGTAGTTTTTCCAATATTTGGATAGGACAATGCTCTGTAATTTTTGATGTCAAATGGATTTCGACTGTAATCAAAGAGAGATTAAAGGACCAGTTTATACAAAAGTGGGCAAACGATGTGAATAATTCTTCAAAGGGTCAAATCTATAAATGTTTTAAGGTAAACTTTGGCTTTGAGAAATATTTAAGCATTCTTTCAAAAAAAATTTGGAAAACCTTAGTTAAATTCAGAACAACAAACCATCGTTTACCCATAGAAGTAGGTAGGTGGTATGGGGTTCCAACAAATGATAGAATCTGCACACTCTGTAAAACTGGTAAATTAGCAGACGAATACCACTTTATTTTAGAATGTAAATCATTATCAACTCTACGTAAAGAATATTTGGTTTCTAAATATTGCCATGTACCAAACACACTGAAATTCAGAGAATTAATGACATCAACAAATTTTAAAACTTTGAAAAAACTATGTATTCTCATTTCTAAAATCCAAGAGTTAGTCTGCTGTCCCCATTAATATTTACATGTATTAAACTCTCAGATCTATTTGTATTATGCCTCCTCCTCTTCATGTATTTTGTGCTATTGTTCATGTATATGTATGTAATATTAATATACGTGTACCCTTTGAAGTATTGTTTAATATATAATTATATGTATAAATGTACCCCATGTACCATTGATAATGGTTTGAGTGAATGAAATAAATGAAATGAAGTAATTCCGTGGTGCGGGTATGATTTCTTTCCTTTAATACGAATGTCATTTTCGTACTAGATTTGACGACGGGTTATCCCGTTTACCTTGTTTCGACTAAGAGCTCACAGGTGTGTGGCGGTCAGCAAAGGATGCTTACTCCTCCTCGGTACTGATCTGCCTTTGCTTTGTCGAGTCGTGTTGCCTACACTCGACTTTGTTTATGTTTTTGGGATTATAATTACGCTTTACAAATTGTTAACTTCGCCAATTTATAAATATGAATATTTCCTTTTCCCAGTTTTGTTCAAGAAGCAACTGTCTATAATGTTAAAACGCCTTGTCGTTAATTTATCATGCGGAATGGTTGTGTAAATTAGTGTTGAAAAGTCGTATGTTTTGATGTACTTGATATAAGAAAGGTTCTGGGATTTCAACTTATTCTTGTACAATGCTTTTGGCGATATAGGATAAACTTTATGTGGATTCATATTAACTGAGTGCATTTTATTATGTAAGGTAATGAAAGGCAAGATTGCGAGAAATATGAGGTAATCAGAAGCGCAAATAGAAAATAATTGTGTTCAAATGAAACTTGATTAACATGCTGATAAATAACACGATTTTTTACTATATTTTTACTGAATTGGAAAAATAAAGAGAAATGGGAAAGTTAGGAAACATAGCAGCGTTTCTCTACATTTGATTCATCTTTCTTCCAGTATAGCTATTTCTTTCTGATCTGGTTATGATCTATACTTAAAGTTAACAAATATTTCCCAAAAGCATATCAATTCTAAATTATATCTATAATTTAATTAGATAGCCATGCATGCTAACACCTACCCTGTTAAAAGAGAGTTCGTCTTCAAACATTAAGTTTGGAACGTGTTAATCATGGAAAATTCTATTTTTACCAGTAGAAAAAATAATTAAGAATAAAGGAAAGGGGAAAAAACCCGCAAAAACTACTGCCCTTGTGCATTGTCTTGGTTTTTACTAGTAGAAAAAAACCTAAATATAAATAAAAGAAAGGAAAAAAAGAAATAAAGAAACCAAAATACTGCCCTAGTGCATTATCTCGTAAACCCATCTTTAAATTCCCATCACGAAAATAGAAGAGAGAAGAAGGATTGGTTTGTAAAAAAAAACACACAAAAAAACCTGCGAATGAATATTCCTGATACGAGTGCGGTGATGGATCTCTTATTGATTGGGAACAAATTTGGACGTTTGGATGATAGTGAAAACAATACCCCAAAGGCCATAAATCCCGGCCTTGTTACAATAAAAAGAATAGAAACAATGTCTAGTTTAACGTTTTCAACGTGCTTGTCACGATATTTCAATTTCTCCTCGTGGTTTGTGTGAAGTATTTGGTGAGTGTGTTGTGACTTCTAATTTTTTGCCTTCTAAAAGAAAAGGAAAGAAAGAAAAAAAAACAAAAACAATAACACACGACTGTGGCGAAGTATTATCAATGCATTCCTCAAGAAATGCTGGATAATTATGTATCCATCTATATTTGTAAAAATGATTATATTAATGCGAAAGTAAGTGACTGGTTTCATTCTGCATTTTAACGACGGTTATTTTTTGAAATACAAAATACCCAAACACAGAACACCGCCCAAGATTCCTCTGTCAGAACTATTCCTGATGAATGATAACTTAGTTCAAGAGTAATAAAGGTCCAAGCATGTCCTTGGACCAGCCTTATTGCATTGAAGGTTCTGCTAAAGGCGCCATCGATAAATCTGATTTTCATCCTCATGCATCAAGAAATTAATGGCTCAGAAACATTGGGTCCTTGAGGAACGCTTTTCTTATCAAATGTTGCATACCGTCGCAGTTATTTTACACTGGATGGGAGTTGTATCAAACTGCTTTAGGGCTATTATACTTACAATGCTGCGATGAATATTACCGAGTTTTGAACCAATGCTATGAACCTGTATGTCGATATTTGGTGATGACTCGTTTAATATCATCTCCGTCAACCTTCTAGACGGAAGGTGGAAATAAAAGCTATCGTATTTGTGTCAAACAACGGAACATTTGCTATCAGGTTGATCTATGTTGTTATGAACTCCTTTTGATTAATTTCTAAATTAATAAAGGGAAATCAAGGCGGAGCATTCCCTCACAAAGGTGCATAAAGAGCTTTATGCACCTTAATGTACACTAATACCGATCCCGACTGAATTGAAAGGACATCAATTAAGAGCAATACCTTCACACCAGGAGAGAGAAGAAACTACACAGTAATTTATGTTTAATGTAAGATAAGTAAGATAGCCCCAGCATCTCTGAGATATTTTATGGATTATTATTGCATGTTTAGAAGCCGGTACTCTTCTCTAATCATTTATGAATTTGGCTTTTACCTCAATGATACGCTGCATGACAAAATGAGAACAAATCACGGGAAATATAAGATTTCATCCATTTCAGTTGTGAATATGACAGTTACCAAGGGCGAAAATCGAATAAAGAACGCAATCAGGCGTCCAAAAAACACAATCTGGATGTCCTCCATCGCAGTTTGTCATTTCAAGAGGTGTATGGAGAGGAATATATTTTGTCTGTAGGAAAAGTCCTTGATTTGCATGTGAACTTTCCCGTTGATTATACAAAACATTGATTTGAACACCGATAATGGAGTATTATTAATTTGGAGTAGCATCACAAGGGTTTCCGAAACAGGGTTCATGCGTGGTCACACTAGAAGCTTCCTTCATTAAGGCATTAACAGAAGAAATGGAAAAAGCTTGTCTCCGTGAGAATTAGTGTCGGCTTGAAGACGTTTTTGACACCATAGAGAAAGACCTGGGCGAACGGAAGTAAATCTGCTTTTTACAAAGCATTAGGAAAATGAAGCGCGTGATTTCATACTGTCTTATCTAAAATTGACGAAGTTTCATTTTGTAATTTTTTTCCCGACCATTATTGATAAATTGGGATCATTCAGTGGTGAACAACAGCGTAATATTATTTCCTTTAGGAGATTCACTCATCCTTTTGACTCTTATTTAAAAAAAAATGATTTCAAAACTCCATAGAAATAAATGAACTCTTAAGAGTGGTGTCTTGAGGATTGGAATGCAAAAAAAATTACTTTGATGGAAGACGTCTGTTTTCTGGTTCACGGTACAATTTTAACATACATCCAGACAGTCTCATTTCTTGCTATATATTTCATAGTAAACCGGATATAAAAATAATATGACGGTGGGTTTTTTTCAGAACTAATTGAAAATAAAAATGAAAAAAAAAAAAAAAAAGAAGAAAAAATTTAAATAATAGTAATAACATCAATTTTAAAATAACATTAATAATACAATGAATTTAAAATATAATAATTAATGAATATAAATTAAATTATTAAGAGAGAGAGAGAGAGAGAGAGAGAGAGGAGAGAGAGAGAGAGAGAGAGAGAGAGAGAGAGAGAGAGAGAGAGAGAGAGATTAAAATTAAATAACTGAAGAAAACTATGAACAACAAGAAAAGACAATGGTAATAATAAATTAAAAATATAAATAAGAATAAAATGAAATAGATAAATACATAAATAAAAAGAACAACCAAGAACTTATAAATGCAATATCCATGAATTTTTACGAAGGGTTTGAAGTCAAACTAAAATGGTATGACATTAATTATATAGTTAAAGCTTTGATTAAAAATATTACTCTGTATTAACTCGTTATCATTTCTATATCTTCAATTAAAAAAATCAAGATAATGATCATCTTTTAAAACTGTAAAACATTAATAAATTGAATAATATATTAAGCAGGAAGTAATTTAATCATAATCTACAAAAATGTACCTTAGAAATATGTATTTTTGTATGAAATAGCCACATGCGCGCGAATATACCTTGTGAGTATCATAAAGTCATCTCTACAAAATTTAGTCAGTATATATAGCATATTGTGTTTGCATTTTCTTAAGAATGAATCAATATATTTTTTGATATTCATTGTAGTTTGGAAGAAGTGAATACTAGCAGTGTAGTATATTTTGAACAATAAGACTTGCAGTAAATCTTACATAAAATGACAGACTAAGCTAATATACAATTCCGGAAATGGGGATCTGGAAACGTTTTAACGTGCTCCATGTTCTCAACATTTGAACAGTGTTTTTTTTTTCGGTAGATGTAGGCTACAAGTATGTACATGTATTTTTAGTTTCTCTAATGAATGTTGCATATTGGTTAGATTGTGTAAATGCTTTGTATTCACTCACACCATGCTAAATTCACAGTGTTTAAGTACTGTATAGGAAATATATAAAGTTAAGCAGTAAAAATTCCCTGATTAAGGGCTTTTGCGCTAAGCTTGATCAGATTTGGTGTGAGCGATGAGCATTTGACCTTTCCCAGAGATAAGACTCGGCAGCATCGTCCTGATCCACATCGTCTGCTTGGGGTTCTAGTGAACTATGTCCTTATCTAGCCGAAGCAAATCTGGAAGAAAACAGCAAGTTCCTGCAGAAAATAACAAAAATTAATTGACAAAACGGCAAAACAACCGCTTTTTCTTGTGTGAAATGTCAAGATAAAATACCGGAAGACAAAAATCAATGAAGTTTTAATCAAATATTTATCAACAACGGCGGTGGCAGTTTCGGGGGATATCAATTTTAAAAGGGTTAAGCAGTACCGACGACCATCAATTTAATCAAGGAAACATGCATATTTAATGGAAAATGACATTAGCATTATCAATTTGCTTTTCTTCTATAAATACAAAATCTTAAACCGTCATAAATAATACCGGTATGTGTTGGTTGCATGAAAATCATGAAACAACGGCTTCATCCTGTACAATCTCTGTTACCGTTTATTACAAACCCACGGTTCACTTGATGACTAAAACATAAATGCCAAGTTTGTAGGCAATATAATTGACATTTTAACAAATCCATGTGAAGATGACGAGGATATTAAGTTATTGAATCCTAAAACGGAAAGAAAACGAAGTTAAATCAAGTCTGTGTAATCTCAGCAGATCAGGGGGTAGCCGTCCTTCCTTCACACCAGCTCTTCTTATTTTCAATTAGACTGATGTCTGTGTTATTGCATGCATAGATTAGTATTCCATACATATTGGTTGTCTACGATTCTGTTTCACAAAATCAGGAACAAGTAACTCCCTCTTTTGTTGCATGTATTTTCACTTTTAATCAAGCACAGGTTGTTGACTGTCTTATAATTCAACATATCACATGCTATTCCATCATGCTATTTTTACAATAATTCTTATAATTGAACATACTACATGCTATACTACATGCTATTTTTACGATAATTCTTATAATTTAACATACCACATGCTATTTTTACAATAATTCTTGGATCTGTGCATATATAACTATATCTACAGTCATATTTCAAGAGTAGTCTGGTCCCCTTCCCACAATTCCGTTCGCGCACTCCTTAAAAGTTAGGGACGCCATGTTTTTCTTTCCGATCACGTGTGAAGAACGGCACGCGCACTGCATACATTATACACATATGGCAAACCATTAAATTTTCACGCACCAGAGTTCCTAGTTACGGCGTGCCATCAAACGATGGTTATAACCCCCCCCCCCTAAAAAAAAACCCGTATTAATTATTCATAAAATCGCAATACACATTTTTCACCCACACTTTTGAAGATTGATAATAATGCATAAGTGGTATTTCATTTCAGTGTTGTGTTTTGAGTATTTCCATTTGGCATTCCCTGCAATTTGTATGAATTAGTACACGGTAATAATATCGTGAATATCAAACCAAGGGATACAAGATCCCGGTACAAGATCAAAATAAACAGATTTTCATTATAGAATTTATTTATGCACCCAACGGACTTTTTTTTTTTGCTGTATATTTGCATAAATCTAAAATTTCGACCTGTTCCTTTACTGGGATGAGATTAAATATTTTTCGTTGAATAAGTTATTTATCGCTATTATTGATACTTAAACCATAACATTGTTAGTTTGGGGAGGGGGGGGGGGTCGTGATTTTAGAAAATTTCACTTGGGGTTTGTTTTGAACAATTGCAAATACATTAACATCATGTGCTGCATGCTAAATTCTTCGTCTGCACCGCCATGCTTGTTATCGCGAGATCTCGGAGGTGCATCTAATCAAAACCCAAATGGCAATCAGTGGAAAAATGTAGTTGTTCAACATGAACTCGAATTATTCTGACAAAGAAAAGAATATCATATGGTGGCAGAAAAAAATTACACCCTGCTAACTTTTTTTAACTTGATATATCGACAAAATCGCCCTGTCTTCCGTACTCGTATATTAATGTAAACAATACCTTATATGGGCATATGACAACAGAAAGTCCAGCTTCAAACATCAAACATGGCGCCCAAATACGAATCGAGAAATTGCAGTAAATGGAAATTGTTTAAAATGGTAGGATAAATCCTCAAAAATCGTAAGTTGTTAAAAATGTATTTGTAGACTATGAAATATATAAGTTGCAAGGTTTTACTTACGTAAAAAAGTCAAGCAAATGTTTATAATAATCGAAATTTTTGCGGGAGTGAATCACTTCCCGCATCTGCACCATTACGGAGATCCTATGGTTGGTAGCCCCCCCCCCTCCCAGCGCGAGCGAGGCGAGCGAGCGGTGTGTGAAAAAGAAGAGAGCTACATTATTGCAGCTACGTCATACCTAAGACGTTAAATCAGGTAGTGATTAATTGCTCCTTCGCCAAGAGATCGGCATTTAGAGGTCTTTCGGATATAGCCTTAACAGCGGAGGTCCCGTGTCGCAGCAGGTGTGGCACGCAAAAGAACCCTCACTACTAAAAGCCATAAATGCTAATCTAAGCAAAGGTCTTTTGCAGCCATTCACCGGCAATTTGAGTGAAATATTCTCAACGGGACGAAAAACAAACAAATAATTAATCAATCAATCAATCCCGACATGTTAATTCATCGCATCTGAATACCTTTTGCAAACAGTGTGAAACAATTCATCGGTATAAATCATGATTCATATATGTGTCTTACATTAATTGGGATTATAAGATATTAATTGTTCTTTAGCTCAAAGAGAGGCGCTGCAGTAGTCTGAAATGGACACGGTAGTCTAGTGGATAGCCTAAGCACTCGCTTTGCAACCGTTGGTCCGGGGTTCGATTCTCAACTTCTCTAAAATAATTAAGTGACTGCTCTCTTGTCATGTGTCGGCAGTATAAGTGTAAAGGTTGTTTTTTTTTCCGGTGGGATATGACGTAAAACACAAGTTCCGTTAGAAATGAAAGTAGGGCGGTCTTTCGGTCTTACATGTATACATGACGTAAAAACGCAAGTTCTTTTTAATGCTAGCGCCTTCAGCGCCATGGTTAGGTCTAATACCTCTAGATAGTGAAGTCTCTGTATGACAACAACACTTTGATAGTTTAAATATATTTTGACTTACATTTCTCCTAAATTAATTGAGAGAGTTTGTTTCCCTCATGAATAGTACGTGAGCTCGAGAAAAAAAGTCCTAGTTTTGTTTTTGTGTTTGTTTATTTTTTTTGTTTTTATTCTTTTATTGTTGTTTGTGTGTGTGTGTGTGTGTGTGTGTGTGTGTGTGTGTGTGTGTGTGTGGTTTATAGATTTCAAGTATCACCGTGTTTAACGCAGCACTGGTGGGTTAGATTTTCTTGGATGGTGGCTTCAGCTTCAGCTTCAAGATTCTATTTAGAGACCAAAATCTAAGGATCCTATGCTACTTTCCTTACAGCACTGATGTCAACAGTTTATACAACCATCACTGGTATAATCAATGTTATGCTCATTTCTTTTAAAATGTGTTTTGGATTGTTACAATAGATTGTCTAAATTATTCTTACGTACTGGCCGTTGTAGCTCAGTGGTAGAGTCGGGAGTTCAAGTCCCGCTCGTGCCATGGTCATGGCCAAACCTACATTGGTTGTGATTGCTCCTTCGCCAAGCGCTCGGAATTTATGAGTCTTTCGGATGTGACCTTAAAAACGGAGGCCCCGGATCGCGAAAGGCGTTGGCACGTTAAAGAACCCTCCCTTCAACGGCCCGGGGCTCAAATTCGTGGCACGTCACTAACAGATGATTACTTCTCAGTGATAAGCGAGCAATTCTCAACCGGACGTAAATCCAACAATCTTACGCGCGCGCGCGTGTGTGTGTGTGTGTGTGCGTGTGTTATAAAGCTTCACATATTCGATTCATCTACATTAACTGATTAAAATATACTATTCAGTTTGAATTATATACAGTATCTTGATGGGGTTATAATGACCAAATATTCCCCATCTGACAATTCAAACATTTAACCTACTTAGAAAAATTGGTCTATTTCGATACCACAATTTAATTATGCATGTTCAGGCATATTTGCTTACCATCTGTTCACATCTCAATATGTAAATGTTATCGAAATAAATTGTTATAAAAATTGTTAGATCAAGGGTGATATATACACTAGGGCAGCTTTGTGAGAATTTTCACTCGTTTTATTTTTATTTGTACTTTTTAAAGTTATTTAATATGATATCCATTTCACACAGACTAGAATTCATCGCTAAGAGTTGTGATGTCATGAGACTAAAACCATAAAATTCCATTTGTTTCAGAACATTATTGAATTGAGTTGTATTTCACAAGTTCCGAGTGCACGGAGACGGAGCGACACTCGTAGGCGTTTTATCGCATAGGCATCGATTTGTTATGTAATTCAATATGGTGTTGCATATTTGAAACAACATCAAGAGATTTTATGACCCATAAGCTGAGAATGCATCGCGAAACATTATACCATGATTATGTTTTGCAACGGAATTGATGTTAACTGTACAAGACTGGTGCAAAATCCCAAATTGAAAATACCATAATAAAATTTTAAAAATGAAAGGGTAATTTACTAACTAGCGAAAGTTGCGCTTGGACTTGTTCGGTGTCGTTTGAAAATTGGCCTTATTTTTGATAAGTACCCCTTCTAATTTGTATGGTGGCATATTTCTGCCACCACTTGTCAGATAATTATGTCAACATGTCAGATATTTTTGTTGTCTTGTCAGTTCTTTAGGTCGACTTGTCATGTGCTTAAAAGATTAAACATGAAAACGTGTCCATGCCCAGTTCGTGCCATCCAGTTGACAGCATAATTTTCTGACAAGTCGACATAACGATCTGAAAAAGTCGACATAATTATCTGACAAGTCAACATAATATGTCGATAAGTCAACTTGTCAGAAGAGTATGTTTACTTGTCAGATAATTATGCCGGCTTGTCAGAAAATTTGTTTACTTGTCAGATAATTATGATGACTTGTCAGAAAATTTTGTCGACTTGTCAGATATTATGATGACAAGTAGATGACAGTTAGCGGCATTAACACGTGTTAATAACAAGATACCGATTTCCTTATCATGGTGATTATTTTCTGACAAGTTGGCATAAAGAACTGACAAGTGGTGGCAGAAATATGCCACCATAAATTATGAGCAGCGAGGGGTCTTTATCGTGCCACAGGACACAGAATCTCAGTTTTGCGGTCTCATCCAAAGGACTTTAGTCGCGTCTTACGCCAGGCCAAGGGTACTGAGGACCTATATTTTAACCAGGTTCTCCAAAGGAAAACTTTTTTATCTAGACTATTATTCAATTTCCTTTACTATGCAACAGGGTAGGCCCACGAAGGTGGAAATCTGCCCTGTAAATGGTAAAAATTAAAATCAAATTTCAAGAAATTATTTTCTGCAAAAATGATAGACCCTGTATGATAGTTTATCAGGTGATAAATTTTTTGAGTTTTACATTGTGTATCTAAAATTTAATGCCCCAAACATCATGACATATCATAAAATCCAAAATTGCTTAAAATCGCCACATTTTGGGATAAAACGCAAATTCGTTGTAGAGCCAGGCTTGGACCAAGAAATGCTATAAAAAATTGAACTTCTTGCATCATATTTAAACTGAAAAAAATAAAAATTGGTCCAAGCCTGTGCTCTATAACAAATTTTCGTTTTATTCACAAAAATGTGGTGATTTTAAGCAAATTCCTGCATTTTATGATATTTCATGATGTTTGGGGCATTGAATCTTAGATACACCTATAAAATTCCAAAAATTTTACCACCCTGATAACTATCATACATTGGCTATCATTTTGGCAGAAAGAATAATTTCTTGAAATTTCACTTTAATTTTTACCATTTTACAGGGCAAATTTCACCCTTCTGGGGCCTACTCCTTTTATGTGCTTTGTTTAAAATTTTGTGCTGCTTTTATAGACTTTTCACTTCTGTTTATGTTGGTTTTTTTATTCTTCCTTTAAATCTTGTGCTTTATCTTTATCTGTAATATTCTTGCATGAATGTTTACTTTTGTCTCTCTTTTGGTTTTGTGTACATGTATATATGCAATGTATATATGCATGTTATGTTTTGTCTTAATTAATACATATCTTTAATTTATGTGATAGTCGGATAAAAAGCTCTACAGAGCTTGTGTTGTTGTATATATAGATATATAATACCCGACTTTAAATAAAATTTACTTGACTTGAAAGTACTTGACTTGACTTGAGGACTGCTTTCTCATCAAGTGAGACCGTCGCAAATGTATAACGTAATGACCACTCACTTAGTGACAGCTGCTTGTATACATCAAATGTGAAGGGGAAAAAATATTTCAAAATTTTAACGCGCATAACACATACTTAAAAGCGTTCTGAAAAGTTTTAGAATTACTAGTATACATCTAGGGAGACGTCCCTTTCGTGAATCTTTCACTCGTATGAAGATGTCACCCGGCGAAGAACTGCAAACTCGGCGCTCAAGACCTTTGAGCAGTGAGGGGTCTTTATCGTGCCACACCTGCTGTGACACGGGGCCTTGGTTTTTCTGGTCTCATCCGAAGGACCGCCCCATTTAATCGCTCACGACAAGCAAGGGAAATGGATGATCTATTCTAACTCGGATCCCCAAGGGGGATGTAATGCTTATACATTACAATGTAAGCATAAAGTTATGGAAAGTAGAATACACACATATCAATAGATTAATGTTCTACTATAGTAACGCTCACAACCTCCATTTCTCTTCCTGTCAAAAACTATCCGTCGTCATGCAAATGCAGTCCAAATCTTTGTCAAGTATACAATACATCCCGATTGAATCCAACATAGAGCCCAAACTAACGATTGGTGAACTCTTCACTCTATTCTACAGGGAAAAGTGGCGACCTTGTTCCATTATGGTTATAAAGTTAAGATAGGTAATAGTCATGTAAACACTTGCCATAAAGCACAGCATACTAACTATAAAAGTACTAGTGTATCATGATATATTTATCTCATTTGAATGAACAATTTAAGACACTCTATCCTTTTTTTATTGTTGCTGTTTTGGTCTCACAATGGTTATCATGATAAAATGTACACACCATCCTGTCCCCTAGTAGAATTACATAGATAAGCTTATTTCAAAGTCCAGCTAACTAGTACATGCAAAATTGAATTTATAATAATGTTGTATTATAAAGTTATTGATTGGATTCGAAGACAGCAGTTGTTTTGTTTGACCCTAGAACGGACCCACAGACTGAGAGCAGCAGATCCATTGAGGGTCAAACAACAGTGCTGCAGTACCACGGCCTAGTCGAAATACATTCGGGTTTACAGTCACGTGACTTACAGACACCAAGGTGTTCAACAGTAGAAAATGCTGAGTTTTATTAGTTAAGATTTTATTTAGAGAAAATTAGGAGGGCGTATTAGTGTAACAAATATAAATGTTGACAGCGCTGTAAAACGTTATTCATATAGCCGTGTTGATCGTGGTAACTTGAAGAAATATATATGGAAAGATAACACCATCTTTTTGATCAACTATAATTTATTTCCGATACTAGCTAACAACCCTAGCGCTTTAACATTATCAAAATGATAACAATTCTGACACAACGACTTAAGGATGTTAGCCTCAGCTTAAAATCACAACGACGTACAATGCTATAGCTGTGTAGATAATGTTTCAATACTTACGGTATTCTATTGGCCCAAATATATTATGTATTTTTTACTTAAACCTATCCAGTTAAATTAAAAATTTGTATGCCGTCCTCAAATTTTAAAGGATTTGGAAAGGACTACATTTTGTGCGGAAGGATTCTTTAATCACAAAGATCTAAGTTTGTACATTATATATGCTTTTACAATTTAAAAAAAAATATATATATATCGCCAATACCGGTAAGCATACCCCTTGAAATGTATATCAATTTTGTAATGTATGATATGCTTTTGTAGCAGAATTCCGATTCTTAAAAACATCTTTATTACCTTAGGGAATTTTGTATGAAAATTTAGTATTTTAGCCAATAATTAAGAAAAAAGGATCCATAACTCCCAAGGCACAATTTTCCCTGATAATTATTAAAATAAAACATCATTATTTACAATATTTCCAATCCACTAGCATGAACTTTTTCATGTCCACATTCCTAGAGAACTTATTTAATGTAATAATTAATTTGTGAAAGGAGTAGCCTAGGCCCACAAAGGGTGAAAATCGGCCCTGTAAAATGGTCAAAATTAAAGTGAAATTTCAACAATTTTTTTCTGCAAAAATGATAGTCTATGTATGATAGTTTATCAGGGTGGCAATTTTTTTTTAGTTTTGCATTGGTGTGTCAGATCAAATGCTCCAAACATCAAGAAATATAATAAAATACAAGAATTTGCTTAAAATCACCACATTTTTTGAAGAAATACGAAAATTCGATATACAGCACAGATTTGGACCAAAGAGATGTTATCGAAATTCAAACCTTCCTGGCATCATATTCAAACTAACAAAAAATAAAATTGGTCCAAGCCTGTGCTCTATATCGAATTTTCATATGCTGATACTAACAGACAAATCTAGTTTTTGTAAATAAACCGTTAGTAAAAACACATTGTAGACCAATAGCATGCACTATGACACCATGTTTTCTTTTTAATCTCCTTCTCCTTCAATGTAGAAATCAATTATATACATGTACATCCAAAAGAAAAAAAAACTACTGCAAAACTCAGGAACAAACTTCAGTATTATAATAACGTTACAAACAAGTGCAAAAACAACCAAACGAAGAGCAACAATGAAATCATATATAATATATATATTATATAGATATATTGGATACTGACCTATTTTCTCGTCTTACTACAATTGAGTGACAAGATCTAATTATTTCGAAGAAGGAGACAGTGAAATAGGACGTATTTTTGGCTACCATCACTGTATTATTCCAAAATGTTTGATAGATTTATAAAAGAGTCGGAATGTAATCTGAGTTTGTGTTCGATTACTAAATTACATCATGCAAAGGTTTTACGACATCGTATAAATCATGTTTCTTCCAAGCATCTACAAGAAATTGATGGTTAAAGTCACTCCATTATCATAACATTGGTAATAAACATTGCGTTCTTTTCTTCAAAAATAGCGTTCAACTCTCTGTCTAAAAAGCCTTTACAGATGAATCAATAGATAATTTGACATTGTGAATGACAATAGTCAACTTCAGGGTCAACATGCGGAGGGGATTTTTGGGAAAGTGGCCATAAACTGTCTAGGGAAGCTGGAAGAGTATTATCACTTGGATATTCTTTAGGATTAGAGGACGTGCTGGTAAAAATACACCCCATAGTTATGCAATAAAACGAGAAATACTGATTTCAAGATATATTGAGATGAAACACAAGTTATCTGGCAAGTGGTATACTATATTACATCTACAGAGCAAGATATTGTAATCAGCAATCATCAATCTGTATATTTGTCACAATCCGTCTTGGACGTCCATCATTTTAAAATCTTTAGTACTTGACCTGGAATAAATTCATGTGTCGTCATTTCCAGATATTTGGAATGAATTCATTCTCTAAGGTGTATGAAAGGGTGGAGATAATGAACAGCGGCGAGTCTCATCAATCCTATAAGAAATACAAAATTAAGAGATGGGCAAACACGGACCCCTAGGCACCCCAGGGGTGGGAACAGGTGCCTTGAAGGAGTAAGCATCTCCTGTCGACCGTTCACACTTACTACATGTATATACATGTATTTCGATCAGTTAAACGGAGTAATCCCCAATCAAAAGCTTCACAAATTTGGGAATTTTACGATGAAGAGGCTGAAGTCATTTCGCTTGTCAGATAGCTTAAGTTGTTAGATTGTCGTTAATATCTATGTTCAATAAAATATCTAAATACAAAGCAGATGTGTAAGACTCTGGTGTCTTTCATTTCGAGTTCACTGGGATATCTTGAATCGACGTATGAATGAAAATGATCATTATTGATAGGTAAAACGTCTTCGATATATCTAAATGTCCAGTTAAAGGCCACACATAGAGAGTTTTTCTTCTTCTGTAGAAGCTTTTGGACGAATTCTGCCTCATAGGAATATAAAAATAGGTCATGTAATAAAGGAGCACAATGCGTGCCCATCGGAATTCCAACAGTGCCAATGTCTGTTGGGAGACTTGATCACCAAAGACTACGAATTGGGAACTCGAGCATTGTTTAATATCAAACTTAAGAATACTTATGTGTGGGGGACCAGAATAGTGTATAACAAAGTATTTTTTAAAATATGATTTCACTAGATATTAAGAATTTCCTTTTTCCATTTTTGTTGAAGAAGCATACTTGTAATTATTGAAACTAAACATGTTCAACCACACATTGTTCTTTATCATACGAGTTTGTTGTCGTAGATTTCCCCCAATTCTTGACCCGTGGGGATCCGGGTTAAAATAGGTCCTCAGCATCCCCTTGCGTGTCGTAATCTAGAGGCGACTGAATGGGTTAGTCCTTCGGATGGGACCAGAAAAACCGAGGCCCCGTGTCACAGCAGGTGTGGCACGATAAAGATCCTTCTCTGCTCAAAGGCCTAAATTTTGCAGCCATTCACCGGCAATGATGACGTCTCCATATGAATGAAATATTCTCGAGTGGGACGTAAACAATAATCAATCAATCAATCAATTTTCCCAATTCTTGAGTATATTAAAACAAGAGGCCCATGGGCCACATTGCTCACCCGAGCACTGCTTCACTAAGAAGAACAGTAGTAGCAACTTTAATCCCCTATTATGGCCCCACCTAACCCTAGGAGGAGGAGCACTATCTAAACAAACTTAAATCTACACCA
>CAJDSM010017047.1:0-15010 GCA_903981925.1 Ostrea lurida | reverse complement strand
ATCACAATGTTATTATCACATACAAGATAATATCACAGCTTCACTAAGCACCGTCAGTCTACCTAGGATAACCCATTAAAGCAACAATATTGTTGCTTATTTCCAATGGGGTCCTTGAGAATTTTTAGAAATACATATATATATACACATATCAAAGTCAATTAATAAATAAATTACAAATGGATGGCATGGACAGCAATGTAAACATATTTATGTAAGTGAATGATATTATTGGCCTGAATAAACTAAGATTATTGACAGGTACAGTTAAGAACTATTTAGAATCAATAATAAAATGTAAATTGAGGTTCAGTTTCTATATACAAACTCCCTATTCTCCCTCTGACGGGCTTCTTGCACAAGATGTGCTTTAACTAATATTTGAAAAGCTGGAATCGGGGCTTAACAACTATATAAGTCCAACAAATGTTATAGTGACTGCCAAGGCCAAAATCAGTTTTTGGACTGATGAACCCTAATATAGATGCCGTAGGTGAGCAAGATCTTTTAAAATGAATGGGGGTGAGTTGTACTGATGCTGGCGGTGTTGAGAACAGCGTAACCAGTCTCTAAGGGGAGATAATTCCCCCCAGGTATATATGCCAGGTGTCGCTATTTTTGTACCGACACGAGCTCCCATGATGCTTAGGGGGCGTGGACAGAGTTTGTGATTGCCATCTTTCTGCCATTGTGACTGTATATTACATTTGGTTGTAACACAATATTCTCTAGATAGTGTTGTGGGCATACTTGTAAGCGAGATATAGGTCTCCATGGCCCCAATAAAACTGGGAAAGGTTTTAAATAATGTCTGAATCTAACTTTATTTCCACATAGACAGTAGATATTTTCCCCGGATTTTTATTTCAATTCCAGACTCCAGTGCTAAAGTGTACAGCCATTTGGAATACACGGTACCGAAACAATCTCTACCCAGAGTTATCGTTCCCGCTACATAGCGCAGCGTAATACGCCATCTGGTGAGAGATTGGGCACCGAAAGTGGTACAAATTCTCAATTAAATGGACTTAAAATATATCTGTTAGAAAACAGGGGTACAGCTTTCGACAAAACCCCGATCTACCACCTGAATACATTGGAAGGATGGATCTAATTGCTTAGATTAAAGGTTTTTTAAGTACGTCAAAATATACAAGTGGCCCATTGACCACATCGCTCACCCGACCTTGACCCTGCCGCTGTTCAGTAGTTGTGATATTTTTTTAAATTAAAAGAATTTTAATCAATCTTTATTCCCATGCAAGTTTTTCACCCGATATCGTGGCCCCAAATGATCACGACACAACTGAAAATGAATCCACATAACATGGATATGTCACATCAGTATTGACTAACATGATCTTGGTGTTCTGGTTAAGACAAAGATGTCACGGTCCTACATCAAGTATAAAATGAAAGATTTTGCCATAAAAACTTTGATTCCCAAGTGTGTCCCACGGACCTTGATATGAACAAACTTCAATCCTTCTCTATGTCAGGAAGCTTTCATGTACCCGCTCTTCTGTCACAGTAGTTCTTGAGAGGAATGTTTATAAGTATTTGCTTTTGCGGGCTTATCTCCCTTTTAAAGAAGGAATGACCCTTCATTCGAACTGATCGAATTAAATCCCCTTCACCTAAGGATAATTTGTATTAAGTTTGATTGAAATTGGTGCAGTGGTTCGGGGGGAGGGGGGATCCCTAAATATCAGCATGTAAAACTTTGATTCCCTATTGTGGCCTCACCTACCCCTGGGGACCATGGTTTGAACAAACTTGAACCTACTTTCCTGATAGGTAATTAGGTTTTGTTCATCTGACCTGAGGCTTAATAAAGAAAAGCAAATTCAGGTATGGCCTTATGAAGAAATCGAAAATATCAAAAGTTTACGGACGGACGACGGACAAATTGTGATCAGAAAACCTCACGTGAGCCTTTGGCTCTGGTGACCTGTGGTATCGTAAATCTAGGTGATATAATTCCGAGTATGACAGTAAGTTACGTTGGAGTACACATACGTTTGAAACAAAAGCAAGGCCGTCAAAAGGGACTGGTGTTTTCGACCCCCCCCCCCTCCCCCACGGTATGTACTTTTAAATGTGTTTGTGATGTTCCCATGTGGCAGCAAAATAATTCTGGTATCCAAAGAAAAGTCTTGTCACAAGGAATATGAAAGTCCCATTGAAAAGTTATGGTCTAGATTAAAGTTTTTTCAAAAGTAGGCCAAGGTCACATGGCCAAACATCTTGGTGACTGAAGAAAGACCTAGTAACAAGGAATAAATATTTGAAATATGAAAGCCCTATCACCATTCATTCAAAATTGGCTGAAGTTAGTTTTTGAGGACTAACAGACAGACCAAAAATCTATATGCTCCCGAAGAACATAATTTAAAAAAAATATCTTTGTAGAATAGTTACACACCAAGTCACCATACTTTGTAAAACACCCCCCCCCCCCCGAAGTTGTGTTACTTTTGGGGGCAATCCAATTTCAGTATGACAGAGCTATGAACTGTTAATTTCTTCTCCAGTATACGGGCGCATCTCGCTAACTGTACAGAAGTCCCTCTAGTTTTCTGCAGAAACGTTACCATTGCAACCTTTTTGGAGGTATTTGAATTCTAATGTGGCTGTCATGGCAGAAGGCTGAGAGAAACTTGTCTTCTCTTTTAGAAAATCTGCACCCGTATTGTTCCTATGTACATGTATTTAAAGTAAAGATATGACCACTACATGGCATTTGATTGACGAGACAAAACATCTCTTCTGCTTCATGAGAAGGTAAAGATAACGAACGGTGACCCTACACAGAATATAAATTTAGAGTTGGGCAACCACGGACCCCTGAATATAGAATGCATACATGCAGAATGATTGCATCTTCGGTAACTATCTCTGGTACAAGCTTGTTGCTTATCAAAAGACCCTAATTCGTATGTGAAGTACATGGCTTTTGAGTTTCGAAAGTTATGTCTTCACGTCACTCTCCAGAGTCTTGCAGGAACGTAGTCTGGATCATCCCGACGTTTGTGTATACGCTGACTCTCCACAAACGTCGAGATGATCCAGACTAGCAGGAACGGAAATCCGTCTTCCGTATCTTCTATCTTCGAGTCGTCCTAAGGTCATTTGAACACATTGTTGTTTGGTTTTGTTACAATAATTTTTTTTCTCTTCCTTGAAAAGAGAAAAAAATTAAATATATACCCACACCAGCCCCAAAAATGAAAGTTTTTTTTTAAAGCATACTATATTAATTTATCAACATATACACCCAGCGGTTTTTGGACATCTTTGCTGCAGACAAAAAAGTTGTGCTACTATTGATTGTGTTTCTTGCGGGACCTGAATATTGACAAAGCAGTCTCAAGGAACATAGATTGTCGCAGTTTATTCTACAACCCATATTTTTGTCCATGAAGCGACATATTATCTCTGAAAGTAATAGGCACTTTCACCAGAAGGGAATTGGCGAGAGAAGCGCGAAATGATGATGGTAAGGTTTCTGGGTCACTAGGCATTAATAACTTCTTTTTCCGCTGCAGAAACTACGTGTCAAATTCACTTAAGATACAATTATACGGCCCACGTACCACGATTATTTCTTCAAATTGTATCCAAAAACAAATAGCTCCAAGACCAATAATTTAAAAATGCTGAAATTGCGAGTCGTGTTACTAAGGAGATCTGCCCGTTTGCAGACACGCAGGCAATTTTTAATGTCTTGATGATCTCGAAAGGAGTGTGTGAATTTTGGTGGCTAATCCTGGTCATCGATCTTCAAAATTTGATAAAATGACGTCATCAAATCATTCATCCCAGTTCGGACTGTCACAGTAATTTGTATCCGATGGTGATCGGCAGTCTGAGTAGACATATGTTGTTTAACGATGATCAGTCTAAACGCATAGAAAAATGAATCTATGAACAAAAATTACTGAAGATGATGAATGTTATCGTTTTCGATATTATGATTTTAAACCCATGCATCCCAGCCCGTGAAACAAAGATCACAAAGGTCACAAGCTCAGCACATAACAGGCGGTTGAAAATGTCGCCTTCCATTTCCGTTCTCCCGTGAAAACAGGGACTGAACAGGGCTAAGAGAGTTTATAATAAGGACTTTTTGCAGCCTAAGCTAAATGTTGAATGAACGAATGTGTTTTCAATAAATTGGTCTCTTTGATGAATCTTCTGGTCACTTGATATACACTTTTCAAACTTCACCCTCCCCAAAACAAATTCGAGTCTATTCATGAAAAATGCTTGCTTATATCTATATCATTACGAGTTATACTGGTCAAATATTCTTTGATTTGAAGTGTTGTGCATTTCAATGATCTTGTAATTCTTGTGATCCGCGATGCACAAAACAACAAAGTACGCGTGATCTCCATCAGATTGGCGTGATCTAGGAGTCTTTAATAAATGAAAATATTTCGACACTGATTTTGGTGTTATCTATGATTCCTTAGACAGTAGTCTATACGTAGAGAACATGTACGAGAAATTTTGCACATCTTCTCCAAATACTTTCTCCCCGAAATACTTTAACACGGGCTCTAGCCAGACTTCTGTCTTATTTAATGATCCAATGGCGGATCTAAAGGGATTTACAGGGATTCCAATCACCTTTAGTTGAGCATTTTTAACAAAAATGGTAATTTTTGGACGCACACACACAGATGAGAAAGAGATAGATATACAGAGAAATAGATAAATATAGCATTGTTATGTCAGTGAAGAATCCCTGTGGGGTCTTAAAGGGACATGGACACGTTTTGCACTGAATTTTATATTTGCAGTTTTAATGTTCAGAATGCTTAATTAAGTTTTTCTTAATGATCAGCAAAAAATATATAAAGATTGCTTCACAGCAAATATCATGTTGAAGACAGAATGAGATCTGAGAAACATGATTTGAAAAAATCTGCTTTAACCGAAATGTTTACCAGCATATTCAATACATGTAAACAAAAGCATGTTACGAGCCTTGTTTACATAACAAAGAATTATGAGTGCTGTATCTCATTTGTAACTCAACAAATGACATTCAGATTTTACTGACTATTAGAAATACCTTATGTGAGCATTGTATTCATTAAAGATGGAAATCTAAAATTTGAACATTTTTAGCTCAAAACGTGTCTATGCCCCTTTAAATATCAAAATTAAGATTAGGTTAAACCAGGACCAGGAGTAAGCATTCCCTGTTGACCGGTCGCACCCGCCAATAGCGGAGTAATCCGTAGTCAAAATTAATTTAAAGAATAGCCCAACATGTACAGTTGGTATGAAACAAGTAGAGTATCATTCAACCTATAATGGCATGTTGTATTTTTAAATTAGGTCGTTATGGCGACCATTTCATTTACAAATTGATGTAATTCAGTACTATATTTAGAAGTCATACAATGCAATACAGGGGCTATGTTCACATAGTACAAATAATGCATATCAACCCTATTCTATTTAAATAGCTGCTAGAGTTGTTGGCATTTTGCCCACTAGTCCAAAAATATACATATGTAGGTCAATTGCAATGTCTGCCTGATTAATTTTATCCTTGATGGTATCCACGCACGTACTGTAAATTATATGGACATTAGAATTAGACCTTGACCCCCAAAATCAAGGCGGAGATACAGATAAAAATAGCAGCATCTAAAGAAAGTTTGATTGAGTGTATAGAAAATTATGAAGACACATGGAATCTCGGGAAAGTTGATCAGTCTTATTGAAGTGTTAAATACTAAATATAGAGATATCAAATTGCTGTCAGAGATGAAGAGGAAACATCGGGATGTGTAAACAGGAGTGAAATAAGACTGTAACATGTGTGGATTTATTCCTGATAGTGATGGACTGGACAATGGATGAGAAGGTCAATGAAGACTGGAGAAAACCGGATTTTAATGGAAATTTAACAACAAATTGGATGATCTAGGCTTTGTGAATTATCTTAAATGAAACAATAGATACAAAGGAAAACAACAAATATGGTAGATTAAGCAGGTAAATGGAAATCAAAGTAAACGTTGGGGAAACAAATTGATGAGAATTAACACCAGCAACGAGGAGGAAATCTACATCAAAGAAGACGAAATAGCAGAATTAGACTCATTTACATATTTAGGAGCTACAGAGGGAGGGGGTGGGATATACCCGGTATTGGACTTATGAGATTGATCACTGTTCGTTATCTTTACTTTTTCATGAAAAAACAGACTCTCAAAGAAAACAATAAACACCTTCACTAAGAAACAGTAATAACATCAAAAGGAAACCTAAATTAAATCAATTCAAAACACAAATTACTACATGTACCAATACTTTCATATGAAAACGAAATATGAAAACAAATGAACAAAGGGATAAGAAAATGATACAGATGTTCCAAAATATATGCTTGAAAAGGATAATGAAAATAAAAAGGGGAGATTTAGTTAGAAGTGGTTACAGCAAGAAAGGATGAGACTTTTCTATGGAAGTAAGCAAGAGGGAATGGAAGTTTATTGGACATACACTGAGACAAGATCCTACTGCGCAGTGACTGTAACATGGCATTAACATGGGCACCGATGGAGAAGAAGCGTCCAAAAAAACCAAAAAAAACAAAAAAAAAAAAAAAAAAAACCGAAAAAAACCCAAACAAACAAAAACCCGCAACAAACTGGCATCGCACAACAGAAAGGGAGATGACAAATGCTGGCAGGCGGTCTGGAATGAAGCGAGAACAACAGCCATTTGGAAGACCGTCTGTGGATAAGTGAAGAAAATCATTGAATATTTCTTTCATTGATGATGATTTATTAATTCTGATTGGTTGACAATTTTGTTCATACTGCATCCACCAAAATAATCGTTGATGCCACGATCCACCCAAAAATATATACTGTGATGCCACGATATTGTTTCTCGATATGTATGCAATTGTTTGACCGATCGGCCTTTTTCGTCAAGCTGTGAAAAAAAATCTGCAGATGCAATACGTTACTACATTGAATTTTTTTTTAGTCATATGACAAAGAAATGATATGACGTCGTCGTAGGCTGTGTCACAGTATCCGAATTGTCACAGTAAACTAATTTTAAAAATGGATATAACTCGTAAGTTAACTAGGATTTCACTTCTTCATTAAAAAAAAAATCCTACTTCTCAGATTCCACCATCACCTGCATATGGCGTTTATGTCTCTGAATTGATTCAATACAGGATTGCATGTTCTACGTATGATCAATTTCAAAATTGAGGCAGGACACTGAAAAATAATTTGATAGAACAATTCTTTCAACTTCGATTAACAATAGGAAAAAATATGTATGTAATTGTCAGATTAATTAAATACTAAAATACAAGTACAAATTGAACTCTATTAATCATGTTCTGTTTTCCCTTACATCCTAATGCATTGAAATACCATTATCTCACAATATTGAAATACCAGCTTTACGTACATTTAAAAGTTTTATAACTCTTCCGTACCAAAGTTCAACAATTTTATTTATCAGATTAATGTATACATGTAGATGAATTTAGGTTTCATTTTTCCAGCGGCAGTTGTAGATTTTGATTGCATAACGGTAGACCTCTGCTATTTTAGAATTTGTATCCGTGGCCATGGTAACAATTACCATAGAAAAATTAAATATTTGTTATTTTTCAAAAATAAGTAAATTCATTCTGAAAACAAATCAGATAGACGAACTACCATATCATTTATGTAGAGGAAATATACCCACCCTACCCCCAAGATAGATAAAAATCACTGATCGTGCACGTGTAACTAAGAAAATTAAGCCCAAAATCATTTAATAGTTTGGGTTTGGGTAAAGTGGGATAAACGAACAGGTTTGGATTTTGAGTTTTCATGAAATGCATGCTGATTCTGACGTACAAGACAAATCAACTTATGACGAATATGCAACTACTTTACAATTGCTAATGTAATTTCCGTTTTCATTAAACTCTTTTAGTAGATGGAAAAATATAAATCCTCGCAAATACTCTGGGGATCCTCACTTTAAACTGGGTTTCGTAGTCAATGAGATTTTAAAATTTCCGGTCAACGGCAAATCAAGGGGATGTGGTCTGATTGGTCTATTCATCTATTTCGACAAACTATATTATTTAGCATTTCACCCGATTACACAGTGGTTGGTTCTTTGTTTCAGCTCGTTTTATTGGTTTATTATAATAATGCGTAATACAATGCATTTAATTGGCGTTTTTCGGTAATACATTGGAAGATGCCCGAGACTACTACAATGGCCGACACATATCCCTCCTGTTTGCTGAAAAAGGCTACCGTACGTGGGGATGAAATGCAAGATTGATAGATTTTGTCAAAGTCATAGGGGGTATGAAGGAAAAGACTAAACCAGGAACATTCTTGTGACGTACCTGTGATTGGAAATCTCATTTACTAGTACCTCGAAAATCCATCTTAATGTGAGAACCTCCACGTGATCTGCAACATTTAACCCAGTAAAGCTTTGCAACTTTGGAGTTTGATAAACAGCTCGACTTTATGACAAACGGGACAATTTCATCTTCTCCATTGTCAACTTCCCATATTTATGTAGCAACATTACATCATCACCTGTTTATGGTGTGTATGCCTCTCAGCTTATTCGATACACAAGAACTTGTTCTGCGAATGATCAGTTTTTGGTCATGAAAGATCACGAAATACAAGAATTTGCTTAATCACTACATTTTTTGTGTGATGAATTGTCCAAAATTCATTTAGAGCACAGACATGGACCAATTTTATAGTTGAAATATGATACCAGGAAGGTTGGAATTTTGATAACGTATTGTTGGTCCAGTTCGTTCTGTGCTCTATATAATGTGTCATTTGGACATTTTATTACAGAAAAGTGGTGATTTTAAGCAGTTATAGCTTTGTATTTCATGATGTTTACGGCAGTATATCTTAAATAAACCAATTCAAAACTATAAGATTTTTACCACTTTGATGAACTTTCATACATAGACTATCATTTGTGCAGAAAATAATTTGTTGAAATTACACTTTAATTTTTACTATTTCACAGGGCCAATTTTCACCCTTGGTGGGCCTACTCCTTTTCATGATTTGCTGACACGGATCCAGAGAATTTTCTTGGGGGATCACTGGTGGCAAAAATGTTACATTTTACAAATGAAGCTGTATAAAAAATAGGGAACATATTTTAAAATTTATTCAAGCAAATCACAAAAGAAAAGGGACTTGGACCTCGGTCACCCACCCCTCTAGTTTGACGCGCGTCTTGACCCCTCTAGTTTGACGCGCGTCTTGACCGTATTCGAGTGAAGATTCTTGAGAATGAATCTCTTAACTGTAACAGAGAATATCCAAAAAATGCTAAAACAAACCAGAATCATTCTTTAATTTGACACCCCCCCCTCTAAATGTCAGCATTAGTGTTTTGCCAGTATGATGAGTACGTTGCAGTTCACATCATCATATATTTTGAAAAATGAAATTAATCTTTGAAATTTATATTGTATCTTTATCTTTGTTGAAAATCTCAGCCGTTAGAATAAACGTACTTTATTTATCCAGATTTACACGTGCAGTGTTCATGATTGGACGGGGCTCACTCACCAACATTGACGGGGCTCCACTGCACCAACATTGACGGGGCTCACTACACCAACATTTTATATAATGGCTGGTTAAAGTACATGTAATTATTTCACCATTGAAAGAGTAATACAGTCGGACCTCGTTATCTCGAACTCGATGGGACCAAGAATAAAGTTCGAGATATCCGTGAATATCGAGATATCTAGGGTAAAAATACTACACAAATAGGTAGCTGGGACCTCCCAAATCAGTTTTCGACATAACCATGATATTCGATGTATCAGTGTTCGAGATAATGATGTTCAACTGTATATGATTTTTTTGGTGATTTTTCCCCCTGAAAAAAGTGTTTTGTTTGCAAATAAGAGATTCTACAATCCAAATTTCACGGTGATTTGATGCATGATAGAACATGCGTAAACTAATCAGTTAGATGTACTTCCTTTTTAAAACATACTAATCGTATTAATGTCGTTGGTTCAATAACCAGATGATGATATATATTCTTTGTAAATTAGGAGAAATCTCAATAACAATGATTAAAAATAATCCCGATCGAAATCCCCAAAATTGGTCGCTGATCAATGTAAATTACTTCTGGAAAAAAAAAGTTGATGAAATTGGCAGTTTCATGGGCGACGAAAAATCGATCTGACGTGTTGTTCTTGAATAAAAGGCCACAGTGGTCAAAAGTTTAGGTGGGGAGAGGGTTGAAAGTCCTGGCCAGATTAATACTGACATTTAACTAGTACATATTCGTGAGATGGACTAACACAGTAAAAATAGATATTCAATTACAGCAGTCTAAAATGTTATGGTAATTAAGGTCAAGCCTACAGAAATTTGCATAGAATGTTGTAAACACGTGAATATCGTGGGGGAAAAACTCTCAATGGAATTGTTTCAAATGAATTAAATAAAACACAGATAAAACCCAAAGAAGCAGTACACAAGATAAAACCCAAAGAGGCAGGGAAAACGTTAGCCTACTTTATCAAAGAATGTCAAGCCGTGGTTATTAATTAACGAAGAAAATATCTGGTCCAAAAACCAATTTCACCATTCAATAGTCCCCCTTTTCTCGCGCTCGTTCCGTGAAGCGGTGTCACAAATATTGTCATTATTGGATAATTGGAAAGATTTTCTCAGATTGTTTTTATCCTTCGGATCTTTGTTCATTTAGATGGTTATACCGAGCGGGTGTGAACTACAGTTCACATGGAACCAATCAACTCTGTACGCAGATGTCTTAGTGAGAAGGACTATAATAAGCATATCCGGCGAGTTACCGCCATCAAGCGTAGTGAGATAAAGCAGTAGAAACTTAATTAAATATATGCTTCAGTGGCAAGTTCCGAATCCTAAGCTCATTTCTTGGTGGTGTTTGAAATAAAAGATACATATTTCCCGAACAGCTCCCTACCTTCCAAAGGACATCTTTTAAAACACTGTTCAGAAAATGCATAAACCTTTTTGTTACATGTCAATAAAATATTATACAAGCGCAAAAAATTTCAGCAACAGAAATTAGAATGCTAAAACAATGCATTTCATCGACTTTTAAAGACTAAAATTTGCTAATTACATGTACTTGCAAAACTTGAGGTAAGGATCAAGATCAAGATATGTATATGCCTACAGTGTTAACAGGCACATAATCGTGTTTACTTCTTGCATGGTCTTGAGTTTGTGTCAGCATCGTTTATAAATATCTTGACACTGGCATGTCTACACGATATAATGTGTATACATGTAGTGTACACTTTGCCTACACTATTGTAACCCGCTTAGAATAATCATGCCTATCCTTGTAGCCCGCCTAAAACACTAGCCCATAATTCTTGAACCCGCTTAAAATGATATACAATTATTGCTGGGTTTTTTTTTAAAGGTCAATACGAAGATTTAGACACCTGAGAAGTACAATATTCACTGAGCCCGAAGGCCAAGGTGAATATTTTACTTCGACTGTGTCTAAATCATCGTATTGACCGATAAAGCAGCAATAATTATTTTATTATATGATTAAAAAACCTTAAAGATTGTTCTTTGTTTTGATTGTAAGGGAGTGAGTCGATCGATCGCGGCAAGCTGGCTGAGATCCAAAAAGTCAATAAATCCTAATATTCACCTGGAGGGTCACGTGGCTCCAGGTGAATAATAGGAATTATTGACTTCTACTTTGTTGGATCTCAGCCAATCAGAGAGCTCGGAAGTATTCAATCATATACTAATAATAATTAACCGTGCGACATATTGTCTTATCGTCATGGATTTAAGGGCATACGCAATGTACATTTCACAATTTTTTTCTATCTCCAAAATTGAAGACTTCCAATGATAATGATAAGTGTTACAGACAACGCAAACATCATTCGATACCTTCAGAATTATTTAATGATGACGAAAATATGATTTTATATTACGAATAGTTCTATAAAATGTATACAGATAACGAACGTTGCGTATGACCTTGAGCAATTTACGCACTTGCCGCCATTGTGATGATGTTTCTTGTATATGTGGTGGGAACCACTTCCTGTTAAAAGAATGGCAAATTAAGAACGATTATGTATAGATTTATCACAATATGGTACCCGAGTATCAAAAAGAAATATTACCAAACATTCGTTCACATGAATCAAATTACGTTATTATACAATCGCAAAATTATTGCATCCCTAAAAGCAGATTAAATATCTGTGTATCACCTTTTGTAACAAGGGCGGTACATGATTGGAACTCTTTGTCCCTCAGAGATAAGACAATGTACGTCACTAAGCTCGTTAAAAATTGCTTACGCCTCCAAAAAAATCACACCCTCCATCCTTTTTTTCTTTCGGAGTGTACTATTGGAATGTAATTCATACGAGACTAAACCACAACTGTGTATTGAATATAGGTTTATTTAGGTGCAACATCAATGGCAGCCCTTTGTGTACTTGTGGTAACATAGAAAATGCTTACCATTTCTTTCTCTTATGTCCAAAGTACACTGCTTCTGTAATGCTATATATAGTAGCATGCAGACACGCATGTTTATCATGAGGTGATAACTCAATCGGCATCACAGAGAATGAAAACTTATTTTATTAAAAAAATATCTGGTCGTTCCTGAGTTGAAATGATATTGTATTACGATATTACTTTGTACGTGAAAGCTATGTGAATTTAGTTTTTTGACAGACATTGAACTTTTGATCCCGCCCCTTATAATACGCATACAGTAGAGGGAATAAAATCCGATATCGATCTTTTAATCTAACACCTAGGCTAATGATATTCCTTTTCCACAATCATTCAATACATAAACATGTATAAATTAGCAGTTTTTCTAAACTGTTGACATATAGTTTGTCTTTCTAACAAATTTTATACCCATTTTACGAAAATGCGTGATTCTCTTATGTTAATCTACATGTATATTTCTGTTTTAGTATGTCTGATATTTTAAAACAATTGGCAGCATGCACATTTTCTTTGATTATTGATTAGATTAAACTATACTGAGTGGAAATTAATTCAGTTGTTTCCTTTTTCAATCATAAAAATTTGATACATATAGGTCACATGAGGATGAAGCTACCTTAAACCATGATAGCAAGGACTGCAGTATCGATGAACATACCCCTAGACAACGGCAATAAAGCCAAGAAGCTCTCTAAAAGTTACTTAAATAATTGTTCACATTTTACTGGTCCAGAATGCAAAGGTGTACATGATATAGTAAAAGAAAAACAGTCAATTTTCAATTAAACGATAATGAAAACAGTCTTTTTGTTTGTTGGTTTGCGACCCAATCGAGAATCTTTGACTATAACGTAGAGATGTCACCAGCTTTAGGAAAAGTGTCAAACAGTTTTTGTCTACGGTCATGACTATACCCACCAGTCGTGGGACCTTCGTTTTAAAGGTCATGTGACTTTCACCTCTTATGCCGGCCGATTGGCGGAAGAATAGTTGCTACCTGTGTTAAACGGAACATGCTGTGTTATTACCATCAAAATTCAGTCCGGTATATTAACTCTGAAAATGTATATAATAAAATAGCATAACTGCTGTAGAACTCATGATAAATCGGGTGAAAATGCAAATAAGTATTTAAACAAACCTCTCTTGCACGCATTTTAGAAATGCCATGCTAATTTTGATTTCCTGCTTAATTGTTTGTCCCGACTTCAGTTTCTCCCAAACAGTCAGATAATAAAACATTTCCCATGCCAAAGCGTATCTTAACCATTAAGATGCAAACTCGCTTGTACAGAAGGCGCCTTCCATTTCCATATCTGCAAGTTAGCGTTCGTGCACGAGAGCTGGTGATGTACAATTTTACCATATGATGTCAATAAATATATATACATCATAGATCAGTCAGTCTACAGTTATTTTTGGGACGAATTTATAAACATTTTCTTGGTTAACCATAACTTTTAAATATGTTGTATATTATAACGAACATTGATCAATTTCGTAAATTCCAAATAGAATACAGAACAAGAATTGGGCAAACACGGACCACTGGACACACTAGAGGTGGGATGAGGTGCCTCGGAGGATTAAGCATCCTTGTCGACCGGTCACACTCGCCATGAGCCCACTGTCTTGATCAGGTAAGCGGAGTAATCCGCAGTCCAAATCCGTGTATGAAAAAGTCCTACATAATTGGCTATTGAAACACGTCAAAAAGCATTTGGCGCAATGACAGATTGTATGGGCAAACTAGATCATTATAACGACCATAGAATTTGCGAAATGCTGCCTTTAAGCGTGACTGTTGAAACCTCTGCGACAACTAGTATGTAAACTGATCATGTGCAGAGCAAGCTCTTGCGTATCGAATAAGTTGAGACATATACAACATATGCAGGTGATGATCGAATGTTGCTACATAAATATGGGAAGTTGACGATGGAGAAACTGAAATCGTCCCGTTTGTCATTAAGTTGAGTTGTTAGTTTGCCGTTAATGTCTATAAAATATCCAACTACGAAACATTGTGGTGTCCTTTATCTCTAGTTCGCTGGGATATATCGAATCGACATATGAAAATTATTATTATTAATAAATAAAACGTCGTCAACATATTGAAATATCGAATTAAAGGCCACTGGCAGAGATCTCTTCTCAAAGCTATTGAATGCACATTCTGCCTCATAAGAGTATAAAAACAGGTCAGCTAGCAAAGGAGCACAATTCGTGTCCATGGAAATTCAAACAGATTGTTTAAAGACCTGATCACCAAATACTACAAAGATTTTTTTTTCAACGAGGAATTCCAGCATTGCTTTAGTATCAACTTCAGAGTACTTGTGCGTAGAATCAGAGTGGAGTTTATTAAAGTAATCTTTAGAATGACTGATCACTTCAGGGTTATAACGGTTCTCGTTTAAAGTTATCATTCCGCAAATTCT
>CAJDSM010017046.1:61766-72020 GCA_903981925.1 Ostrea lurida | reverse complement strand
ATTTGAGAATAAGGAAAACGAATTACAATCTCATAAAATGCATACATGCCAACTTTTGAAATCTCCGTGGGGGATTTTGCGCGCGGACGACTTTTTTCAAAGCTCTAAATTCGGCGACATTTTGTCATGAATGCAGATGTACATCTTTTCAAAGACAATAGCAATCTAATTTTTGTACATGGTATCATATATCAGCATCCAATTAAGTTTCTTTCTTTTAAACTTCCAGACAAAACTAAATAAAAAAATAAACATCTTTGAAAACATGGATAATTATTTTTTCAAAATTCTCAACTATGAACAATATTAGGATAAAAGATAATTTACAGTGTAAATCCCCAGCAATAAGGTGAAGTACATAAAAATAATGTTGCGTCTTTTAACATCAAACTAGATTAAAGCACTGTAAGCATCTTGCTCAGTTGCTGTTTGTAAACATAAAGTACGTTAAACATGGCCTGGACTTGCAGAGTTTGATCGTTCTGCTCTGGTACAAACTTCGTGAACCAAATTATTGGACACATGACATCGAAATAATTACGAAAATACATAAAAATATTTTTTCTACAGTAAACTAAGGGTACCCTAATTCGTAATTGCCAATTTTTAATTAAAAAAAAAGCTTGACAGACTAATGAAGCAGATATGTTCGAATATCGTCATAACGTCTGTTAAACACTAGGTCCACTACTAATTATTAATGTATCACTATAGTTTAGCTATTCAACTTCAACAACATAAGTTATAACATGACGTACCTAGCTATCGTCATCCCGAATATCGAGTCTTCTAGTGTCCATACTGTTTGACTATCATCGTAGTCATTCACTCACAGAAATTGCCATTTGAAAGTCCATCTTCCCGATTAAATGCGATTAATTGTCCAATAAGTTAAGCCAGGTACAATACACACCCACGGCATGTGTATCGAATGTAAATATTAAAATGGCCGTCTTATGCTCCTGATTTCTGATTGGCTGGCCACAAAGAAATGGCGCGGGATTTTAAAATTCAGGGTGGAAATCGGGTCGTGTTGTCGTAAATCGGGAACATTTTACAAAATCGGGATTTCTGGGGTTTTTTGCTTTCCCGATCGGAAAGCGGGAATGGCGTTTTTCAAGGTGTAAAATCGGGAGAATCCCGCCTAAATCGGGAAAGTTGGCATGTATGAAAATGTTTAATGAATTTATTTAAAAAAAATGAATAATGTTTTCTTAACTTCACATAAAAATATTTTTCTACAGTAAACTAAGGGTACCCTAATTCGTAATTGCCAATTTTTAATTAAAAAAAAAAAGCTTGACAGACTAATGAAGCAGATATGTTCGAATATCGTCATAACGTCTGTTAAACACTAGGTCCACTACTAATTATTAATGTATCACTATAGTTATAGCCTATTCAACTTCAACAACATATGTTATAACATGACGTACCTAGCTATCGGTCATCCCGAATATCGAGTCTTCTAGTGTCCATACTGTTTGACTATCATCGTAGTCATTCACTCACAGAAATTGCCATTGAAAGTCCATCTTCCCGATTAATATGCGATTAATTGTCCAATAAGTTAAGCCAGGTACAATACACATCCCACGGCATGTGTATCGAATGTAAATATTTAAAATGGCCGTCTTATGCTCCTGATTTCTGATTGGCTGGCCACAAAGAAATGGCGCGGGATTTTAAAATTCAGGGTGGAAATCGGGTCGTGTTGTCGTAAATCGGGGAACATTTTACAAAATCGGGATTTCTGGGTTTTTTGCTTTCCCGATCGGAAAGCGGAATGGCGTTTTTCAAGGTGTAAAATCGGGAGAATCCCGCCTAAATCGGGAAAGTTGGCATGTATGAAAATGTTTAATGAATTTATTTAAAAAAAATGAATAAATGTTTTCTTAAACTTCGAACAATTTTCAACGGGGTTTTTTTTTAACTATTTTACAATTCACTTGAAATTTATTGTGATATTTCCGTTGATGGTGGCACCAGTCCTCTTGTTTCACCGGTCACTCCTATGTGTGTTTTCGTTGCTCTTTCCGCTTGACACCTGTCGATGTTTTCTTCAATTCTATGTCTCCCCACCTGAGGTTTACATGCTCATTCCAAAATACATCGCGTTTTTCAAATACACAGTGTTGTTCAACGCTCTTGCATTACCTGCAAATAAACAAGATTGGATGATGTCCCTTTGAAGGGAATTTCCAAGTCTAAAAATAGACGAAAAGCAAAACGATTTCGTATCGGACTCAAACTGTTCATCGTTCTGCTTAGTGGCTGTCATGAAAGTGTTCAACTCCGCTGAAGGAATTTCACGCCTTTCATTCTTGCTTTGTAACCAATTCACGACCTGGCCTTGTTTACGTCCGTCGCTGTTTTCCTCACAGTATTTGGATTCCGCATTCTCTGTACAAAATTTTCTGTAGAATTCTCCCCGTCTATCAATTCACCTAGTTCATTAATACGTCTCGCTAAGACTCCTTAAGTTCTCTCTCCCATATCAATCTCTCTTGCTGTTCGCCTTTCCATTTGTTAATAAATATATCGTCTGTGTCGAAGCAGTGACGTATTATGTAACGTCATGGATCGAAGCGGAAAAAATCCGATGCACTCCGATTGAAAACTACGAAGGCGTTCCGGAAAGGTAAATAAAGGGTGAAATAAAGGGTGCTGATACAGGGAAAGTGATAAAGGGCACGTGCATGTGCTCATATCAGGGATGCAAAAACCTGTATTATTCAAGAAATATATAATAATAATAATAATATAATCACTATATGCAAGATCGGTGAGGGTCCCAATATTGAAAATGTTGATGCTTACATAGAATGGCTCTAAAACTGTTTAAGGTTATCGAAAACCTTACAAAGTTCACAGCCATAAGCGTACAACAAAATCATTATTGATGGCAAATATGTCCTTATATATATGTTATTTGTGTCCATTTTTTCTAATGGTTTCTCAATGCTACATAATCCCTACGTGAACAGGTTTTTCAAATTCAAATCAAAGTTTTCTTTTGTTGTTGTTGTTTTTGGGTTTTTTTTTTTTTTTTTTTTTGGCAGTGCAAAAAATAATCATTGCTATATCCTTGCCCGTAAATTGTAAGCTATAGAATATCTTGGTGATAGAAAATTTTTTTAAACAGACAAATCTATGTGAAGAAAGTACAGTTTGTATTTAAATTAGAAACAAAGTATTCCAAATATATCGTTCATTATTTATTTTGTGTTTTTTTTTACTTCTTTTAGCTTCCATATACCATGGACAAAAGAAAGGTCATCGGACTTAAAATCCGAAAATGGAAAATGCCAATCAATTACCGTTTAAGGACTGGACCAATAAACAGTAGGATATCTTGATTATCGTACATTTTAAATTTAAAGTCATTAATACATTGATAATCTGTTACAAATCATAAATGAATTATCGACTAACCTCATCTTAAGGCCTATTCAATTAAATATATTGTATTGAGTAACTCAAAGGCTCAAAGGTGTAACTTATAAAGTCCTCTCCCACGGTATACCTATATGAATATCGATAATATTTAACAGCAAGATTGGTAAGACAAGGAATTAAAATTTGGCAAAGAGAAACATGCATACGATTTCAAAGGAAATCAGGGCTACCAAGAATCACCTTCACAGGAAACAGGAGAGGGTAAGTATCTATTAAAATTTCTTCAGAATTTTCGTTGATGAAATAAAGATATTGAAATCAGTGCACAAATCATTATTTTATATCATTTAAATGCAATTTATATATATATATAATATATATATATTCCACAAATAGGTATTAAAAAATCCACACAAAGTAGTAGTATAATAAAATATTTGAAGGCCGATTGAGAATACTCGACTAGTTTCTACAATTCTTCAGGAGTATATTGAACATTGCTAGGTTACACAAATACACAGCTATTTCCTATATATATATATATATATATACAGCACGAAATAATCACAACTAGGTTCTGAAAAATTTTTTCACCCCAGCCCGGGGTCGAACGTGCGACCTACGGCACCCACCGCCTAGCAAGACCGTCAAACTCAGCGCGCTAGACCACTCGGCACGAAGTCTCCCCTAAAAAAGGGAGTCTTATCATGTTCCTAAGCGCTTCTAACGCACTGAGGCAATCTCACACAGTCGCTCTTGTATATATATATATATATAATCTGTAAAGTGGATGTCGGGTACTGCTATTATTAATAACCAAACCAAAAACACCTTTTGCATAATCATAAAATGCATATTTTAGATGCTGGGCCCATGTTGGAAAACAAAAATCAGGAAACACAGTGAACCTTGGAAAGGGTTGTCAGTCCGTAAGAGTTATTTTTTAATCTGTTTTTATTTTTTGTGTTGCATTAACAATAAAAGAATTTTATTTTTTAAAGCATAAAACTAAGTCAAATCTAATCATACCACCCCCCTAAATACCCCAAACTTACATGACCACAAATCTATTCATTATTCTTTGTTAAGAAAGTTTAAAATGATCAAAAGGATAAATATTTCATCAAATCAAAGGAAATCACACAAGTTGCAGTTTAATGGGCAGTAATAAAATTGTTGATAGTTGTGCTAAATAGATATTCATATAAATACATATGAAAGCTACTCGGTTGTTTATATCGCATATTGAGATACAAGTTTCAATCGTGGAATCAGCTACGGTTGGTCACTGACAAATTTTATAATTGCTGACGGAAGTTATATTTATTTTCACAACTTTTTCATCATGGAAATCCATGATACATATGATGTAATGTCTGTCTGAAGCTTGTTTTTGTTGTTACCGTACTAAAGAAAAATTCCAAAAAACCAAGTGATGTGACATTGTGTCATTTATTGACCAGATAAATGACAAAGAAAACAGACGCACAGTATGCAAGATGAAAAAAAAACAAATAACAGTAAGGTAAACATGGACCCTACAATGTACCTGAAATGAGATCAAGTACCTGCAAATATCCCTTGTTTAATGGTTACACCCTCCTAGAGCCCTCTATCCTGAACAAGTAAATGAAGGAACACTTAGTCAAAACCTAAAGGTGAAGAAGGACCTAACAATTAGCTTGAAACATGTCAGACAGCCTTTAACCCAACGACAGGTCCTAACATCCATTTAGTGACCTAAATCTTTTTTTGATAGTTCTGACGTCTTTTAACTTGAAACTTTTTTTTATCAGGAATGTACCTAGAATTCACAATTGTAATCTGAAAGTGATTCCCAGACTGGCATTTCAAAATTTTCGAGTGTAACAATGCTGAATTTATCAGTTAATACAAAAAGGCGAAGTTAACATTGTGTCAAACGTAATCATAATCGAAAAAACACATACAAAATCGAGTGTAGGGCAACACGGACCTCCGACAAAAGCGAAGGCAGGATCAGGTGCCATGGAGGAGTAAGCATCTTCTGCTGACCGGTCACACCCGCCATGAGCCCTTAGTCGAAATAAAGTAAACGGGATCTAGTAGGAAAATGACAGTCTAACAAAGGGTATGAAACAAATCAGTCAACATATGTATATATAATATATATAATATATGTAATATTCATTCTTAGAAATCTGAATTTAAAAATTGTTCGTTTAAAATGAAAAAGGAATTATAATGTTCCAAAACAGTTCCATACGTTGATTGGAAGAAACTATCGTAAAAGAGAGCATACATATTATAATGTTGTTCGACGTGTTTTACATCAATTGTTAGGACGCACATTACATCCTGATTCTGACTGGTGATTACTCCGTTTATCTTTTCAACATACGCAAACAAGATTATCAATTCGTGCTGCATTAAAAATGAACGAGTGACCGTTATTATTGTTATTCATAAGCTAATTTTGGTAAAACAGGTAAAATAATGTATGCTATACAACTTCATGAATGTATACGTGTGATATTTTAAAATCGCTTTTACAAGACGAAAAAAAAAATGAAACTTGGACCATTGCATTACACTTATTCCTTACTGGAACCATGCTACATGTATCTGCAAACTTACAACCCGGTTCCTCTGAGGTAAATCGAATCCTGCTCGGTCCTTAATTTTTTGTCAAACTATAATTGTTGGTTAGATATCTATTGAATTATTCACAAAACTGAGGTCATCTATATGACTTCAAAGATCTTGTCATCAGATTATTTTCCAGAGTAACAGTTAGCAGTAAGCTTAGATTTGATTTTAATTATATTGACGAATAATTCTGTTCGTGATTTTCATCCATCACACAAAATGAATTCCAAAAATTCGCCACCTCTTTTTAAAATCTAAATATCGTCTATTCCAATACTACTACTACTTAAAAAATTGTATATATTTGATCTTTTCTGTATTACTTGAATGTACATTCGTTAAATACATGATATTCTTATTGAATTTTAGGTAGGCATAGTCCTTCATGAAATTGGACATGCTCTTGGTTTTTTTCATGAGCAAAGTAGACCTGACAGAGGTAAATATGTGATCATTAAAACTGGAAACATTCAATCTGGGAAAAAAGGGAATTTCCTTATCAGGCCATCTATAACATACGGAACCAAATACGACTATGGTTCCGTTATGCACTATCGTGACACGGTAAGAGAAATGAAACTATATAACATTAAGGTATTACATGTATAATGCAGGGATAATGAAAAATAACGATTTATATCAACATAAATGTCTATAGTTAATTAAGTAATGGTGAAAGTTGGAAGTAGATGAAATTCAAAAGACTTATAAATGATGATAAGCCGACCTTTTTGGACTTACAACTGTTTTGAAGAGTTATCCGCCCTTTGTAAAAATCAGAAAAATCTAGTTTTCTAAAAATGTGTGTGGTAAATGATTAATTCTATTTCACGTTTCTATAAAGAGAAAGTGTTCGCAACTTTTTACCAAAAGATTTGTATGAAAAATATAATTTCTTTGAAAAACAATTTCATAAAACATGCTGTTCCCATATATTTCAATGAAAAATTCCAGGGAAAATAAATCAAGCAGTAATCAAAATTTTGAAAATTCCTTTGGTGGAATGTTTGATGAACCCTTCATAATGATACCATGATAACCAAATTCCCACCATTCATTTACTAGATATGAAATATGGTCATTAGACATGTAATACCTTAAAGATATGTTGAAGGAAATTGGTATTGTTCAATTTTCATAGATTTTTCATGCTTACAAAGCATCTGTTTCAATCTGTTTGTACACTATCCAACAGTCATTTGCCAAAAAGAAAGGTTTAAAAACAATCATCGCCAAGCAACCCTATTATGAGCGGACAATGGGACAAGGAAATTATTTATCATTTTACGACGTTAAAGCTGCGAACTTCCACTACTGTCAGAGTAAGTATAACTTTCCACTGAGATGTAATATCAATTTACGTGTGATATAAAAAAGAAAAGCTTGATGAAAAGAGAGCCGATCCAGTGAGTAGTGTATTTATACCATTGTATATCATGTTGTAGAAAAGTGCAAAGGGGGATTAAAATGGTCAAAGTGCAAACATGATGGATACAGAGATCCTAAAAACTGTGGAAGATGTAAATGCCCTATGGGTTGGACTGGAAAGTATTGCACTTTTATAAATTCCCCCAAACCTCGTAAGTTTATCGCCTTGTCGTAAGTATAAGGGTACCCCCCATTACTCCTAAATAGTTGGTAATTTGCAATTAAAGCGATATTCATTGTATAATTCTACTTTTCAATCTCCGCAATCCCCTTACAATATTTTGATTTTAAGATATGATGATTGCATGGTGTTTTTGCAATGTAGTGTCTACGTCATGTGGGAATCGGTATAGATCTGCGACATGGAGATATCAATCACTGCAGTCTCCTGGATACCCCACATCCAAATACACTCCGGCAGCAAGGTGTACATGGAGAATTCGGGTATTGCTTTCTTGCACGATTCTTAGTTTAAAGGCAGGCTTGGGATATTTCACATATTAACTAAGTTCAATTGCGTATATAATCACGAGTAAAATTATATGCAGCTCAACCCACAGTTCGACCGCAGTTCCGAGATAACGTTGAAAATCGCGAATACCTGGTACACACCTTATAAGTATGCGCTCTGTAAAAGTACAGATGATGTGAATGACGTCACAAATGGGAGACGACGACGCTTTATAAGTATGTAGAGCAAAATGAGTTGCAGCATGGTGTACATTCTCATATAAAATTGTGGGTACTTACACGAGTATTCCAAGGACGACAGAGCAGACATTTGTCAAATATGTATTGATTAAGTTGAAATAATTTTATTTTTAGCAGAAAGATTTGCACCCCTCCCTCAATCCATACTATTTAAAGAGGTTCTAGGGTGAGGTTTAAAGTGATGTCAATTTTTTGGGAAGTGTATTTTTGATTTCTACATTGAAAGAGCATCAGGAAATTAAAAAGAAAAATTTGGGTTTCCATGCTTGTTTTCGATCTACAGTGTTTTAAACATGACCTTTTTGCGCTTAACATTTCCTAAAGATGTATTCATTTAAACTTCATTCGCTGTTGGTGTAAACAAACCATAAGGAATACAGATCAATCATTACATGAAATTGATACGTAATATGTCTTTCTACAATACAGAAATAAAAAAAGATTTAATACTTGTAATGAAATAAATAATGACCTTTTTGCATTTGATATACGGGAAAAACTCATGATATCAGAATTCAGAGTTAAAAATACATTTTAGGAGGGATGTCAATTTCTTAAAATTCACGTAATATTCAGAGTCTTGTCTCAAAATTAAGATGGAACTTTAAAAAGTAGAGGATTTCGGTCAATTTTTTAAAATTTGGTCTAAATACTGATTTTTTGCACAGAATTTCGAATAAAAAAAAAAAAGGGGAAAAGGAAAAAGATGGGTTTTGGGGAATCGTTATAGGGATCTGCGACATGGAGATATCAAAATCACTGCAGTCTCCTGGATAACCCCACATCCAAAAACACTCACGGCCAGCAAGGTGTACATGGAGAATTCGGGTATGGCTTTCTTGCACGATTCTTAGTTTAAAGGCAGGCTTGGAGATTTTCACATATTAACTAAGTTCAATTGCGTATATAATCACGAGTAAAATTATATGCAGCTTCAACCACAGTTCGACCGCAGTTCCGAGATAACGTTGAAAATCCGCGAATACCTGGTACACACCTTATAAGTATGCGCTCTGTAAAAGTAAGATGATGTGAATGACGTCACAAATGGAGACGACGACGCTTTAAGTATGTTAGAGCAAAATGAGTTGCAGCATGGTGTACATTCTCATATAAAATTGTGGGTACTTACAACGAGTATTCAAGGACGACGAGCAGACATTTGTCAAATATGTATTGATTAAGTTGAAATAATTTTATTTTTAAGCAGAAAGATTTCACCCCTCCCTCAATCCATACTATTTAAAGAGGTTCTAGGGTGAGGTTTAAAGTGATGTCAATTTTTTGGGAAGTGTATTTTTGATTTCTACATTGAAAGAGCATCAGGAGAAATTAAAAAGAAAAATTTGGGTTTCCATGCTTGTTTTTTCGATCTACAGTGTTTTAAACATGACCTTTTTGGCGCTTAACATTTCCTAAAAGATGTATTCATTTAAACTTCATTCGTCTGTTGGTGTAAACAACCATAAGGAATACACAGATAATCATTACATGAAATTGATACGTAATAATGTTCTTTTACAATACAGAAATAAAAAAAGATTTAATACTTGTAATGGAAATAAATAATGAACCTTTTATTTTGAGATTTGATATACGGGAAAAACTCATGATATTCGAATTTCAGAGTTAAAAATACATTTTAGGAGGGATGTCAATTTCTTAATTCACTATCATAATATTCAGAGTCTTGTCTCAAAATTTAAGATGGAACTTTAAAAAGTAGAGGATTTCGGTCAATTTTTTAAAATATGGTCTAAATACTGATTTTTTTGCAACAGAATTTCGAGTAAATTGACATTGGACTTTTTAAAGAATATGTATTCTGTTTGGAAAAATAACTCAACAAATTAATAAAATAACAATATTTGAACTTGTTCCAAGTCTCATTTACTTTGTATCATTAATTTTAAAACTATAAATATACGAATAGGGGTATAAAAATAGAAGGTATATTGGATGAAATAGAAACTTGTAAAAATCATGCTTTTTGATTAATCAATCCTTCCGCCACAAAAATATAGTCCTTACCAAACCTTTCAAAATCTGAATTGACAACAAAATTTTTCACACTGGACAGATGTGGTA
>CAJDSM010017046.1:36674-52220 GCA_903981925.1 Ostrea lurida | reverse complement strand
ATGTATGGGCCGTGCGCATTGTTTTTATTTACATATAAGAATTGCATATACAAGAATACCAATGTTTAAATACAAAATGAGATTGAGAGAAAACATTTAGAATTGTTTATTGTGTTCAGGAATGAAGCTGTAGTATCTAAAAAAAAAAATTTGCTTAAACGGAAGTATACTAGACATATTAATATAGGTAAAAAAAACGATTGCTCGGCTTGTTTACTAACGAAGGATTTGGTAAAGTGTGGTCTCTCATTGTATCTTCCAATGAGTTCAAAATTTTGGCTGACATTAGAATGTGGAGGCATTGTAAACATTAAAAATAGAAATCTACAAATTTTGAACATTTTTTGGGCTAACTTCATGTCCTTTTTAAAATGGCAACATACATTAATGATTGAATTTTTATATTTTGTATAAGATTATAAGGAGGGTAAATGATGAATAACACGGTTGTAAATTATGCAATGAAGTTTCCGGAATCATACTTGATCAGGCGAACAATTTACGATAATATTCTTTGTGGATGTAATATTGAGAAGCCAGTGGCTATATTTAATGGCTGTGTAAAAAAACGTATTATACAACTTAAGAATAAAGAAAAACTTGGGAATGAATATTTTGGCTTTTGGTATTATTTTCAGATGATTCATGTCATAGAAGATACATTCATAGTCACGTTAGATTGTTAGATATGCTTTCAGCTTTTTCACTTAGTAATCTGAAATAAAAAAATACATTGTAAGATTTTCATTTTCAATTTCACAAAAACTGTTAGGTGCTACTATCAGATTTACATTTAATTTATATGGATACATTTTACAAGGTCATCGAAATCCACTCAGTGATGTAAACAAATGTGTATCGTTTCAATATTATAATTCTGATCTCAAGAAATATTCGGTTGTGGTTTTGGGAAAGATTATGTATAATTATTTTATTCTACACTACTGATTTTTTAAAAAGCTATATAGTTTGGTTTAGTTTTTTGAATTTGGCTATTCTAGGAAATTTCAGTTGCAGGTACTATAGGCGTTCGTCATATGATTAATCCTGCTTTGAGAACGGTACTCCGTACTCACAGACTTTTTTTTTTCGTATAGAAAAAAGCCGACTGTTTGTATGGGTTCGTACGCATATACGGATAACGCTTATTTGTTAGTCACCTGTTCGTTGTAACGCTAACGTGTTAGTTAAAGATGGATGACACTTCAACGGCTATAAAGGTTGTTGATGATTTTACGGGAAAGTAACATCTGGAATCTTTAAACTTGCATTTAGTGATGAGTGTAAAGCAAAGAATCGTTTTAGCGGATTTACACGTTAACGTATTCATGAGGGAGTTAGCAGATTCAGTGTCCCCTCAGAGGATTTTTCCTCGGTCTAATCTAGGGAATAGTTCTAGCTGCAAGGGGACTAGATTTCCTAATTCTCAGTGATATACGTTATGTGTTATATTCATGAAGGTGGAGACTTCAATTATTAGATAAGGTTACTTTACTGTGTCCAATCTGTATTTGCCGGACCGCTTTCTTCACTTCCGAAGGTAGTCTAAAAGGCTTTGCCTGTAATTTCGGGTAAAGTAATCAAGCTTGGTCGCATGAAAACCCAGCACTGCGAAGATATGTCACATGTATTTCATTCTTGGCTGATTGTTAGTATTGGAAAATCGCCATACGAAGTGAATACTAGATGGGTTTATTTTATAGTGTGATGGGGGGGAGGAGAGGGAGAGAGAAGGAGGAATTGTAAGTGTAGCTGGTTGGTTGGTTCGTGAAAGTTGTGAACCATCGGTAAGTGAATGTAGGTTGATACTTTGAACAGTTACTAAACTACCATTATATATTGTTGAAAATTGTTTGAAATAAGCTTAATTAAGGTTTAATCCTACTGATCATAAGCATGATTTTTTGAAATTTTAATCTTATACGTTGTGAATGAATAAAAATCTTGTACTAATTAATTTCGTTTTATGATTACAATAGTTTAGAAGCATTGGTTTATATATTTCTATAGATGGTCAGGGAAATTTGATTGTCGTAGTTCTATTGTGAGTGTCCAGATTTTGAACATGTTGAAATTAGATTTTGCCACTAAGCTAGAATGTATTATCTCTGTCATGTAAAGGCAAAGATAGGAACAGTGATATTCTCGTAGTCGAAATAGAAACAAAAACGGAGTTGGGCAAACATGGATCTGGACCAAAGGTAAGAATAAGGTGCATAGGAAGGGAGTAAAGCTCCCTGTTGGACCATGCATCGGTTCATATGTTTTAAACTGACGAGTTTGATGATGTGCCATCGGTGTACCAAAATATTTTGTTTATGCCATGTCTGCTACTTTATAACTTACAATAATAATGTAAGAATCAATAAACTTTGGATTGGTATATTTTTTCTACTTTGAACATACATGTATAATAGTGCGTCATATGGTGTAGGTTTACTTGATGATATTCCTCATGTGCAATAAACTTCTATCAGATGTACTTCCAGGAACAAATAGATACTTTTTAACCCTAAAAGGATGAAGGTATTCGATAAATGTGCTGGCCCCTTTTTAACAATGACTCAAACTCATACTACTAAATAAAGTGAAATATTTTTCATAAAGCCACAAGAATGATTTTCTGAAACTTTTGATAATTCCTTTGGTTTATTTGGTCATGAAGATGCTGAAAATCGCTGATTGTCTAAACTTCATACGGGGAGATTTTCGTCAAGCGGTTGTGATCTTTCCTCTTCATGTCTGAAAACGGAATGGGCGGGTCTAAACCGAATATTTATGAATATGAATTAGGCGCGTACGTTCCCGTTGTAACTTAGATCAAATTAATAACACAAACGTAATTCACTCATATTTATTATGATGTAGATAATGATTTTAATTTGATTAATATATCTAAATATTCACACAATTTAGCAAAAATATATCCCTAGAATAAATGGGATTTCGTGATATATTTGATTGGATTAACACCATACTGGACATGTACACCGCAATATGTTAAATAAAAATATATGTTGTTTAAAGTAAGAAATATTACTAATACTTGTGCATTTCAGCTTAGCATTATGAAGAAACTATAATTATGTATTAGAAAAAGATTTTTATACTTCCTAGAAGATGGGTTTTCTGTCCACCTGGAGGTAGGCCGGGGTTCCCATCTCTGCGCGCGGCGGAGTGGACGAAACTTTGGGATAGCGAGATAATCAAATTTTATTTAAACAAGGAACAGATTGCAGAAAACTTGCATAACGACGCATTTAAGGATTATGAATTTATTTTCTGCAATTAGTTCGCTTCATCACCATAAACAACACGAAGCATTTATTGTCTTATATTACCGTGCTTTCCTAACATGACATATAATAACTAGAATTAGTATGAAACTATATAGTGTTGATCAATTTGGTTACTTCAAACGCAACCCTTTGCTTGGCTCGTCATATATGATATAATGACCATGCCAAAAGGATGAATAAAACCGGCAACCCTGAGTTGCGACAAACATGCATTATTTGGATGATAAATGCATGTCAATTTCAACGGAAATATTGAGAAAAAGATATCGTGAATGTAATATTCTGCTTGAAACTACCGTATTATCAATATTGTATATTATTACATACATATTAATCAAAGTAAGGCAGATGACGACAGTGATCATCTGTAAGTCTAATATATGAAAAACAAGAGTTGGCAACAGGACACTGCACACCGTATATTGTGTGTTGGGTAATAATTATGTATGAAGACCTTTTAAAAAAAATCAAGAGAGTGTTTGAGGATGGTGAACGGCATGAATTGGATAATCAAGTGGTATCGTCTTTTGTATAGAGCGAGATAGTTTAGTAATGTATGGGTTAATCGGTTTTTTCATAATGGAGAGGTGTGAAATTTTTTTTCCAATCTATTTTTTAAAATATCCAGGTTTAACTACGGGTCATGTTGTATAAATTTCAAAAGTTTTTATTTCATGGGATAGCAAACAGTCTGAATCTTTAACCGTGAGTTGCATTATGTTTCTTGTAAAGATGGAATGTTTTAATCGGTTAACGGTTTTCTCGGGTCGAACAGTGGTAATCGGTTGCGAAATCCGGTATTGTTAAAGATAAATGAAAACGTGTACCGATATATTTGATGTGTCTTAAGATTATCCAACATTTTTCGAAAGCTCTGAATAAGTGACATGTTTGAGTTTTTCATGTATCGATTATTAATTTGGGATTCCCTGTATCGGTGGAGGTGAAAAGCACGGTGGTAATTATGTTTTGACACAATCGATCCCTGCAACAAGTGTTTCTTTAGTCGGACATTAGGCAATAAAGTTTGTTGAGTAGTGTGAACTGTTGCTGTTTTTAGCAATTGGATGTATCATTGAATGCGCCTTAACTTTTCAGCTATTGTAATGTTTTTCGTGTAAAATAAGAATGCGAGTATCAATTTAAGTTTGATTACACATGTATATAATAATTCTTAACTTACTTTCGTTATGAAATGTGAAAGTCAAGAATTCATTTGTGGACATTGGACTTTGGAATTTAATTTCTTTGATTGGTTTGCCTGTTTATTTATTTATTCTTACACTTATGTTATATTCCATATAAGAGAGAATATTATGGAGAGTTGTAATTATATTTTTGTGCATAAGAAAAAATAAAAGAAATGAAGCTTTAACTTGTTTGCAATGTAATTATTTGATACGATTTACTGGGTTGTCGGTCGGAAGTGTTGCGGTTAACCTTGGCAATTTGTTTTTTGCCATCCCTAGTTTCTATGGGTTATAAGTGATGGGCGGGTTAATACTATGAGAAATCGCAGCTGATGAGGAACCCAAATTGGCAGCTTCGCCTATGCATCGATTTGTGGCGAATTTATGTAGAATTAATCATACAGTATAATGCTGATGAGCTGATCATGTAAAGTTTTAGCATGGAAAAGAATAGTTTTTACTTTTTATAAATGTATTGGGGGCGCAGCATAGTGCATTTCTTCATCCTTTAATTGGTTTTGAGTTGATGTATTCAAATTTGTAGTTTAGATTTAGTTAAAAGTAACACTATTTAAAAGAATTTCATGAAAAAAACCCAAACATTCAATGTTGTTAAGTATTTTTCGTTACAGGTTAATTGATACTCTCAACATACCTTGGTCTGTTGAAGGGACATATTTAGGGCGAACTTTCACAAAGTGCCATTAACACACGTGACATGCAATCCCAAAAGTACAGAGGAATGCATTGAGCGTTTTTCCAACAGGTGCCTGAAAAGAAGTGTCCTTGTAATCAGTTTACATGTTTTATTTATAATATATATCAGGGGTACCTAATTTCAAAGATTAATAGAAATATTACATTACTTATAGAAAATAACCGTGTAGCAGTTATACATAGTTGTATATTTTTGATAAAGAAAGTATTATATATCGTGTTTTATTTGCGTTATTATGTTATGCCATGTGAAGATTGATTTGAAATAGTTAAATATTCATCATTATTTTCTCTTTATACAATGATAATCAGTTATATGTCATTGTTCAGTTTACCACTCGTATGTTTCTACGGAGGGGTTACGGGGCCGGTGAGTGAAATGTTGTGTGAAATTAATTCTCAGGGTGAATTGAATTATAAAAATATTGATGAAGTGGACAGTTTGTTACATTTGAAATAATGTTTGTGAAAATAGTTAAATGTAATAGGCCTAATCATGTCATATCTGTAGTGAGTTTAAATTGGCGAAGTTAATCTTGTTAACGATAAATTCATATCCGAAAACAATAATCCGAAGTTTAAGTGTAGGGAACACGGGACGTGACAAGGTGAGACAGAATCTGAGGTGTATGGGGAGTAAGCATCCTCTGCAATGATGGTCAAACGCTGTAGAGCTTTAGTCGAAATAGTAAATTGGATTTCTCGTCCCGGTAAATGAATGTGGTGTAATTTTTCCTGAGTTTGATTGCTAAATTTCTTTAATTTTTGCGCTTATTCAAAAAGGTGCAGGTTTCTGTGGATTCTGCATGGATAACTTAAAACGGATATTTTTTCCAGTGGGGCAACAGAGATTTTCCCATTTTTCTCAATATATTATCCTTTGCAACGATATCTACCACTGTATGTAGGAGAGTCTATTAATTTCCAGGTGGCATTTGTACTGATATGACATTCACGTGCAATTTAAACATGAATTAGGCAGTTTCAAGCGGTTATTATATATACCGCGTTGTTCTATATTATGATTTAGCCGTTTTCCATTCTTGACTGGGTGTTCTAGAAGAACGCTATTCAGGGAATTAGAAGGTGTTTCGAGCGCTGACCGTTTATTTAGTTACTTCGAACATTTTCGTGCTGCTTTCCACGTTGGTTGGCGGAGAGAATTAGAGGTGGTATGCATTATGGCATACATCCTGTAGTTCGAAATTAAAGGGAGCAGATAATATCGCTAATTCGCTTACTGTGCCATAAAATCCCGCCTTTTCATTTGTTCCAAGTTTCAACATATAGATGTCGAAAGAATTATTCAGCGCGACACAGTATTGATGACAGGCAATCACAAATTAGACGAATCGTGGTTGTGTGATTCAAAAGTTGTAGAAATTTTTATCAATCTATCATCATTTTTTTTTTTTTCTTTTCTTTCTTCAGATGATCGATATTTAAAAAAAAATTAAATCAAATTAATCAGCACGAAGGAAAGTAAACAGTTTTATTTTAACTGCGTGCATAGTATTGAAACAAGCGTGTCATTTCATATCATTAGTTATGTTAATCATGATTTCATATGATTGTTTTCTTCGGTTAGTCACTGTTCCAGTATGATCTAACAAAATCAGGGAAGAGGGGTGAATACGTAGTTAGCAAACACTTCAGGCTAATTTTAGATTCCAGATCTGAGTTTAGCTAACATTTTAGATTATTGTGATTGTCTAAGAAATGGGGGAGGCTCTAGATAGGCTAGCAAGTATTGACTTTTTAATATTTTGACAGAAGAAGAAGGGATCATGAGCGACAGAGGAAGAAGTCGTTTGTCTACCTAAATAGACTCTGGCAAAATTTCGATACACGCGATTTGGATTGCTGTGATAGATGGAGCAATCGTTCGCATGTGTTATTATCTAGTGGTGTTTAGAAAATAAGATGGATTGTTGAAATTTTACTACGATAATTCTAAAATTTTCACAAAAATACTTGTTGATAGTCGCTATTTATGAAATATCTATCAGCGATAATGTTCTAATTCTAAAGAATGTGATGGTATAACCTTAATATTATTAGGATGAATAGTTTAAGTCGGGCTTGAAATTACTGAAGGGTAATACATGTAGTAATGGATTTGGTATCGCGTTAAGTAAGTAATGATGAGGAAGTGTGTTATGTTTGCGTGAACCCTTGTAACGTGATGTATAATCATCATGTCATTACTCATTTCACGCTTTCAAAATCAATTGATCGAGAGGTGTTTCTCATTGACTGATTATAACATCTATGAGTTCCAGCGCTTTTTAAATTTTCTGGATATAGGATTTATTCAGGTTTTTAATTTTATATTTCTGCTGTGCCAGTTATCCATATTAAGTTTAAAAGAAAGCCTTATTTACATAGCAAAGAATTGTGAGCGCTGTATTTTACTTGTAACGCAACAACTGACATTCAAATTTTTGATGACCATTAGAAATAACTTGGTTAAGCATTTTAAACATTAAAAATGCATACATAAAATTTATGCATGCATTTTATTGCATTGTTTATCTTAGAAATAAACAATGCAACTCATTTTAAATTTGAAAGCCACAATTTAGACATCCTGAATGCATAAACAATATCAATTATTTGACTTACATATATCCAAATAATCCAACTTAATTGACGAAGATATGGGGTTGTTTTTTAATATAGATTGGCAAAGTTAACAATGTGTTAAACGTTATCATAATTCTAAAAAAAAACATGTATACAAGGTCTAGTGTAGGGCAACACGGACCTTCGACAAAAGCGAAGGCAGGATCATGTGCCATAGACTAAGCACCCTCTGTCGACCGGTCACACCTTCCGTGAGCCCTTAGTCAAAACAAAGTACACAGGGATTACCTGTCGTCAAATTAAGTACGAAAATGACAGTCTAACAAAGGGTATGAAACAATTAAGTCAAGATATGACTTAGTGATGATTTAAAAAACATTTCCGACATTACTATCTAAGTCCACAGGAAGTAATTTGGGGTACATGTTACCTAATACCTCTCTACCTCCGTTATCAATTTCCCACCAAGAATCATTGTAGTTAGACTACAAGTTGCAAAAAGAAATTGAATCTATCAATCGTCATCACATACCAAGTTGTAGAAAATTAAACCCATCCATGTACAACCATGCCACAAGTTCGATCAACTAGGAAACAGCATTGCAATAACCAGCCATGATCCAATGACAGGGAAAGAAGAATGGGCCACGTTGATAATGCTTAATCAAGAACAGAAACTGAAGAACCTACATGTACGTCCTCCACCACCAACAATAACGGGGAAAACGTCTATAGTATCTACTTAACCACGCTTTTGAAATTAAAGACGATTATTAATATACTATACAATTATTCGAAATCCGGCGATAAATTACATTTTCACAAATGATCGGTAAGAATGATTTCAAGGGTTGAGCAAAACACATGGATAAGAATCGTAAGCTAATGATGTTTACTTTGTTACTGGGAGGTGGTGAGTTCGAGCTCTACTCATGTTATAGCCGTGCCAAGCCCTTAAATGTATAGATCCTCCTTTGACAAACACTCGTCGTTCAGAAGTGAAAATCATGAGTCTTTTCTTTATGACATAATAGTCAGAGATCCTAGGTCGCGACAGGCGTTAGCATGTTAAAGGACCGTCCACGCTACGGCCTAAAGTACAACGCATAGGCCATTAATGTCTATGTTCAACAAATTATTCAAGCACAAAGCAGATTTGGATTACTGGTATCTTTTATTTCTATTTCACTGGGACATATTGAACCTACACTTGAATGTTAATTAAAATTGTTAATAAGCACAAAGCATAGACCTGAAGCTGTGGTACCTCACAGTTCACATGAAGCTTAAAACGTCTTAAACTGAAATCAAAATTCTGAAATCAAATTCTGGACGAGATGTAAAACAATCAAACTATGACGTTATGTTGAAGTGGCTATTAGGCCTAATCATGGAAACAATTTATAATTCTTAAATGTGGAATTTGGGCCAGTGGTTTTCATACACACTGGTCCGATGGGACTGTAAAAATTCTCAATTGACCAGTAAAATTTTGAAGTGATGGCCCAAGTGACCAGCGAATAAAAATAATTATTTCTGGCCCTGTACCTCAGCGGTATGTAAGGGCGAGGGGGATGAAGTGAGATGAAAGAACATTGTTTCGATGTTTTGTGGTGGGTCTGGGAGATATCAAGGGCAGTTTGTGATATTTCTGGTCTTTGTTTCCACCCATCTGTCAATCAAGACAGGTGGCAAGTGATGTTTAGTGGAGAATGTATAACACTCAAGTAGTCTATAATTGTGGTCAACAAGTATCTGCCAGATTGGGGCCCCCTCCAACTCTTTTAAAAGGAGGGAGGCTAACCTGGGGTACTCAGTGTTAGGTAGTAAAATCAACCAGCAAGCAATTCCTTGGAAACGGGTAAACAGTCATGTAACCTGAACCATTACCGGTCCTTATGTTGTTGCCAAACATGGGACTGGCACTTGTGACCAACACCTACAGTGTTAATATCTTGTTATCTCCTCAGACCTTTGAAATTTAAGAAGCAATGCGGCCAAATATCTCCAATGTCCTGACAAATGGGTTGTTATGATTTCCTGCCGAATCAATAAAAGTGAAGAATTATGCTGTCGTGTTTGTGGTATACTGACAGCCTACTTCGTGGTATCATACTAACCAGTTAAATCATATTCTACTCCTGTCATACTGTTAGCTATTCGTTGACCTGACCATTTCATGAGTCAGTAGGTCTGTGATGCTAGTTGATACATCGACTGCTCAATCAAGAGCATTTGTTTGCCTTAACTATATATTATGTAAATAAAGATTCGCGTCTTAGTATGTTTACAAACAGGCAAATGACATGTTAATTTTGTAATTAAATGCATTTTAATTTTCCTTAGTCACGAATTTACCTTTCGAACGGCATATTTTATTTAGAGAATATTTAGAATGCGTTATATAGGATAAACATGGACCAATGACATACCTTATGATAGCATACTTCAATCTTTCTTTTCAGAAAAGGAATAAACTCTCTGCAATGAGACTCTGTCATGGTGTAGAATTATGTCAGTTTTGTGAAGCCTTTCAAACACAATAGACAATAGTGAAAATGAAAACTTTGGGGAAACTTGCGAATCAGTCCCTTTAATTATATCTGAACTGATAAAGTTTCCCATGATTGTTTGTATGTTGTTAAACGTCCCCTTGAGAATGTTTCACTCACATTGGGACGTCACTATTGATGGTTAAGGGCTGCAACATGTGGGCCTATGCTCGACACTTATGAGGAAGAACAGATGTTTATCATGCTACAATTTCTGTGATAATGAGGCCTTAATTGTTTGCAATGTCATCCTAAGGACAGCCCCATTTAGTCCCCTATTACGACAGGTAAATGGTGCTGGGGAATTAATCAACTCGGATCCCCATGGGGCTACTTTTCAATAAAATATACTTTCCAATGCAAGGTAAAGGCAAAGATAACAAACAGTTATCACATCTCGTAAGTCCTAAACTGAATACAAAACAAAGGTTGGCATTCACGACCCCTGAACACACCAGGTGGGATCAGGTGCCTAGAGAGTAAGCATTTCCTTGTTGACCGGTCACACCCGCACTGAGCCCATTTCTTGATCAGGTAAACGCAACAATCCGTAGTCAAAATCAGTGTTGGAAAAACGGCTTAACAATGGCTATGAAACACATCAGACAACATTTGAGTCAATGGTAGTCAATTAGATAAACTAAATTGTTATAACGACCATATAATTTACGAAATGCTGCCTTTAAACGTGACAGTTGAAACCCCTGCAACAACAACTTGTCTGTAAATAGCTTGCCTCGATTGAAAAACTAATCATATGCAGAACAAGGTTTTGCGTATCGAATAAGTTGAGAGACATGCACACCATATGCAGGTGATGATGGAATATTGCTACATAAATATGGGAAGTTGACAATGGAGAAGCTGAAATCGTCCCGTTTGTCATAAAGTTGACTGACAACATAAAGTTGTGTGTTTAGTTTGCCGTTAATGTCAAAGTTCAATAAAATATCCAAGTACGAAGCAGATATGGAAGACTCTGTGGTGTCCTTTATTTCTAGTTCGTTGGGATATATTGAATCAACATAATTATGAATGGAAATCATTATTATTGATATATAAAACATCGTCAATATATCGAAATGTCGAATTAAAGGCCACCACTAGAGATTTCTTCTTTTCATGTAGACGCTTTTGAATGAATTCTGCCTCATAAGAATTTAAAAATAGGTCAGCTAATAAAGGAGCACAATTCGTTCCAAAATGATGTAGTTGTAAATGATTACATAGTAATAATGGTTGGTAATGTTGTTGATGGAAACATTATTTTGATATATAGAATATAATAATAATGGACAATTGCAAATATGATACTGATTTACCAATTAACTAGATATATATATATATATTTATATATTGTATAAGTATAATATATGTATTATATTATATATATTTTATATATATATATCATTGAGAGTAACCAACTAATATGTACATCGATCACCAACTTAATCTTGATGGTTAATAACACCTGGATTTGATAAATCTTTGTCAGACCTGAGAGAAGAGGAATCGAGAGGATGCTGCCGCAAAGTGTACATTACGTACATGTCACATATATATATCCAACAAAGTTAAGGTATTAAATTAAATTCACATTTATTTTCAAAAGTTTTGTTTGTATAATAATGATATGTGTGTGGATGATGTTCATTCTCCTTTTACCTGCATGTGTTTGATTACTAGTTGATCGAAACCACGTGCACACAGGATGTTTACAATATGAAACCCCCCAAATAAAAGAAACAATTATAGTGGTCAAAGAAAAACAATTTTGTGTAAAGACTTTAATTTTCAAATTTTTTTTACAGAGTTTTGAAATTTGACCATTGCTGGCCTTGATTGATGACAAAATGTTACAGAGACGACATATGGATGTACAGTAGGGCGGTCGTGCCATCAAGATGCTTCAAATGCATATGCTGCAACGTCACATGGCGTGATGGTTTAACGTCAGTGAGGTCTTAATCAAAAGGTTATGGGAAAGGTTCCAGAACGCAGGGAGGGTGCAACAAAGACCTCTTCGTGGCAAACTCAGAAGCATGAATCAAGGAGTGACTATTTCCACTGTAACCCTCTCTTGCAAGCATTATTTATTATATTATACTGAATGTCATGGATTACAAATTCTAATGCAACCTCATACTGTTTTCATCAAATTGACTAATGTACTGATTAAATGTGCATTAGGCCGATTGTGACGTCATAATACTGTGACGTAAAACCATAACGTCAAGCATACAAACATCAAGAAAAATTGCAGAATGAGAATATCTAGCTTCTCATTTGTGATTTGCGACCATTAATGCTGATTTAACAATTGCAAACTTCCGTTTATGCACGCTAGAAAGATGAACCGTACGCGCATAAATTTCGCGCAGTCAACATTTTTTAGAATAACACCCGTTGTCAAGCAATGTGGACCGTTGTTACGTTCTCACACACTGTGGGGCGCGGTTTGATCATTCAGCGGGTGACAGTCTATTTTATCAAAGGTTTCTCAACCAATCAGAATCAAATATTTTACGTGAAAGTATAATATTTTATTTTATTATTATGCACATTTATATAGCGCCCTATATAATTTTTTTTTAAATACCCTAAAGTGCTTTACATAAAAGTCCGAACTTATTTAAGAAAATTTGTAAAAACACAACAATCAGTGACAATGACAGCTAACTACAAGCAAACAACAATCCAAAAATCCATAAAACTTAAAAAACAAGTTCTACTTAGGGGATATTTATGATATAAAATGCTGTTTATTATTTTTTTATTATTATTATTTTTAGAATCCATAGTTTTGTTTACTTCGAAGTTTTTGGCCCCAATATTTTGCACTACATTGATCACTTTTACAGAGTTTTACTTTCATGTTTCGTCATCCATCATTTCGGTTTGAGCAATCACTGAAGAGAATAATGCTTGTAGAAATTGCCATCTGTGCATTAAAATTGTACCTTACTATACTTAGGGTTAAGTTTATAGAGCTGTGAAAATTTGAGGGTATAAAGTAGGCAACGCATGGGGTCCGGACTCCTTGTAGACTGGTTTTACATGCAGCCGCGAGGTCCTCCCTAGCAACCGCGAGCGGTATATATAGATATTAAACTAAGCCTATGTTGAGAGACCCACCCTGGAACTTGCGCTAGTTCGGTAAGAGAGGTGAGAGAGAGACTTAACATTCACACAAAAGTTGAAAGGGATTATCTCCCTCAGGCACAGCTCTGAGCATTTCTTGCGGACACTTGCTTGATGGGCCCAGTCTTTTGGGCCACATACATTGAGATCACATGTTTTACAGAGGTTTTACTTTCATGGCTATTTCGACGAGTATTTACATACGTAGCGGATGTGTAGAGACATCAGAGAAGTGTCACTACTAGTCTGAAAAACTGCGCCACACAGGCTCTGGTGCATAAAATTGGTACCAGTATATGATTTATATTTAGACCGCGCAGGGATCGCGAGGAGCACTGTCTGGTGAGCTCGTTGTGCCGTTATAGGCCCCTTGCGTATATGTGATGTCGAAGCTTGTGTAATCGTGACTTGAATACGATGATGTATTAGGATGAGAGGAGAATGTGGACAACGATTAGAAGTGGATCACCGAGTATGTCATAAATTAATGGATTAGTCTCCTCAGGCACAGCTTCTGATTCGTTCGAGAGTTAATTGTTTGGGCCCCGATATCACATTTTGGCACATTAATAGTGTGATCCACTATGGTATGACAAGAGAGATCGAGCGCGTCTGAGTTGCTGAACATTCTGGTTTGAGAGAGCTAGTAATCACAACGACAGAGATTTATCGAAATGCGCCTGGTTGCATAAAAATTGGTCACGTATAATGATTTATAATCCTCAATATTCAAATACACGTACTTGCATATGCATTGAACTCCAGTATGATCGTATTTATCATGAATATTTAAACACAAATTGAGAGAAACAATGCCATTAATATCACAATCCATTTTTGAAATTATTGTTTGATAAGAATGCACTACATATTTATCATTTTAGTCATTTACTTGCCAAATCCAGTCTGTATCAAGAACAAAATAATGTTCCTCTATTTTTACCATACCTTGCCAAAAAATGTCATGAAATTGCGACTGATCAAGTAATAATTGTTGATGATAGATATGTATCAAACATAGATATACAATCCTCATTATATATGCTGAAGATTAGAAGTATGGGCTTCATTGTAAGAAAATCAACAAATGCAAAAATTAAAGAGTGGGCTTATTCTTTTATTATCATATAAATAATACAAATTAAGTATCTTTGAAACGAAATGCAAAAAAGTATAGCAGTCACTAATCTTGACGAGACGAATTTTCATGCTGGTACTTGATTTGGTGAATGATTTGCTCAATTGTTNTACAAATTAAGTATCTTTGAAACGAAATGCAAAAAAGTATAGCAGTCACTAATCTTGACGAGACGAATTTTCATGCTGGTACTTGATTTGGTGAATGATTTGCTCACTTGTCGTCTTCGAATACACTTTTCCTGAAATGAAATTACGATAAAGTACTTGCAGTTTAGGAATAACAAATAAAATGCTAAATATTGGCAAACTACACTACTTAATGGTATACGTGTAGTTATTCTTTGCGGGAGTGAAACTTCATTCAGTGAATAAGTACAGATGCAACCACTTCTGGTCTGTCGCCCAGCCAGTCGTGGAAACCAATCAAGAGAACTGTTGTTAGTTAACTTAAACAGACGTAGAGCGGTCATAAACCGGTCATAGAATAATTCCCTTGTATAAAGCGGTTCTTTTGTAGAATTAAGTCAAGAATTAAAACAATTCTAATCAAGAACGTAAGATATAGAATTGTTAATTTTAGAAACAATAGAAAGACATTCGTCTAGATAGAGAATATATTGATAGAATCAAATGTGTAAAAGTTTCTCGATTTACCACTGGAAAATTTTTATAAGAAATGCCGTTTATTGTATGAGTTAACAAACATAAATATCAGAAAAAATGATAGCTTACTCTTTCAACATGTTCAATTTTCATATAGCTACACACTCAGTCAGATAAAATCTTTTATCACATGTTTACTCCTATATCCCGTGGATATCACTCATAACATAAATTCTAATTATTACACTGTGTTTTCCTACGCCAATTGTGATGTCATAGACATACGTGAAATTTACGTAGTTCCTGTAGAAACATATT
>CAJDSM010017046.1:21580-36649 GCA_903981925.1 Ostrea lurida | reverse complement strand
GCTCACACACTTGGGGGGGCGGTTCTGGAATCATTCAGCGGGGACAGTGCTATTTTATAAAGGTTTCCTCATACCAATCAGAATCAAATTATTAGCTTACGTGAAAGTATAATATTGTTATTTTATTATTTGCCATGTATATAGCGCCTATGATAATTTTTTTTTTTAAATTACCCTAAAAGTGCTTTACATAAATCAGTCCGCAACTTATTTTAAGAAATTTGTCAAACACAACAATCAGTGACAATGACAGAGCAACTACAAGAACCAACAATCCAAAAATCCATAAACTAATAGAAAAGTTCTTCTACTAGGGAATTTATGATATAAAATGTGTTATTATTTTTTTATTATTTATTTTTAGATCATGTTGTTACTTCAAGTTTGTCCGATATTTTGCCACTTACACTTGCATCAACTTTTCCAGAGTTTTACTTTCATGTTCGGATCCATCATTCGGTTTGGCATCACTGAAGAGACATTGATATTTGTTAGAAATTGCGCATCTGTTTGCATTAAATTAGGTACCGTATCGATGATTTATATTAGACCCTGGTGGTCGAGGCTCTGCTGGTGGACTGTTAGTCCCGAGGGCCTCTACAGCCCAGTTGCTACTGTACTTATGTTACTAGCTTGAAATACGGATATGTATTAATGACAGTGGTTAAAAGTAGAATTCAGTGATCAAAATTAGGATTATCTCCCTCAGGCAGACAGCTGATGTTCTCGAATTTTTTGAGTCCAGTCTTTTGGCACTACTTTGATGGCACTTTATACAGAGTCTTTACTTATCATGTTTGGATTTCCAACATTTCGGTTTGGAGCATCATGAAATATACATATTTGTCGAACATGCGCATCTGGTGCATTAAATTGGGTATACCGTATGCATTGACTTTATCAATTATCGGACCCCTGGGTCGACGGCCTCTGCTGGTGGACTGTTAAGTCCCCGAGAGGTCTCTACAGCCCAGTGCTATGTACTTAGTTACTAGCTTGAAATACGGAATTGTATTATATCAGCTGGTAAAATTAGAATCATATCAAAATTAAGGATTATCTCCCTCAGGCCAGCAGCTGATTCTTCGAATTTTTTGGCCCAATCTTTTGGCACTGAATTGTCCTTTTACAGAGTTTATACTTTCCATGGTCTCGGAGTTCCAACATTTCGGTTCTGCAGCTCACTGAAGAGACATAATTTATCGAAATGCGCACTCTGGTGCATAAATTGGTACACGTCATATGATTTTACATTAATATTTCAATACACTACCTTGCATCATGCATTTTGAAAACTCCAGTATGATGCGTATTTATCAGGGGAATATTTTATTTAAACCACAAATGAGAGATAAACAATGCCATAATTCACATCCATTGTTTGAAATTATTGGTTTGATAAGAGCACTATATTTATCAATTTCTAGTCATTACTGCCAAACTCCAGTCTGTATCAAGAATCATAATCGTTCCTCTATTTTTACATACCTTGCGCAAAATGTATGAAATTGCGACTGATGCAATATAATGTATGATAGATAGTATCAACAATAGTACAATCCTCATTTATTATGCTGAAGATGAGAAGTATGGGCTTCATTGTTAAGAAAATCAACAAATGCAAAAATTAAAGGTGGCTTTATCTTTTTCATTTAAATATTACAAATTAAGTATCTTTTGAACCGAATGCAAAAAAGTATAGCAGTCACTAAGGGCTTGACGAGACGATTTTCATGGCTGGTACTATTTGGTGATGATGCTGTACTTGTCGTCTTCGAGAATACACTGTTCCTTGAAATGAAATACGAATAGCAGTACTTTGCAGTTTAATGGAATAACGAACAATAAAAGCTTAAATATTGGCAACTACACTTATGGCTTACGTTATTATTCTTGGCGGGGTGAAAACTTCATTCAGTGAATAAGTACGATGCACATTCTGGTCTTTCGCCCAGCCAGCTCGTGGAAACCATCAAAGAGAACGTTGTTTAGTTAACTTAAACAGACGTGAGCGGTAATTAAACCGGTCATAGAATAATTCCCTTTATAACGGTGGCTTTTGTAGAATTAAGTCAACGATTAAACACATTCTATCAGAACGATAAAGACTTATTAGATTGTTAATTTAGAACATGAAGAGTCATTGTCTAGATAGAATATCAGGTTGAGATCAAATGTGTTTAAAGTTCTCGATTAACCCTAGAATTTTTATAGTGCCTTATTGTATGATTTAACAGAACATAAATATCAGAAAAAAATGAAACTTTACTCTTTCAACATGTTCAAATTATCACTATAGCAACACACTCAGTCAAGAAAAATCTTTTATCCATGGTTACTCCTTTATCCCGTGGATATCACTCTTATAAGCTATAATATTCTAATATTACCTTGTTTCTCCGTACGCGCAATTGTGATGAGTCATTAACACCACGGTGAATTTACGTAGTTCCTGTAAAGACATATTTGGGGAGGCATATTATTATCTAATATTTGAATTATTAGAATTATATCTTCAATAGACAAATGTTAATATACATATACGATTTTACCCCCTCTAATTTGAGTTTAAGTGAATAGAAAATCCTATCTCTTCAATAGGCACTGTTTTTTCAATGATGTACTGTGTGGCTAAAATGTTAAAATGCGTTTTCGAGGGATTGATAGAGATAACATAGGTGGAGACAACTAAGTGGAAGGTGTTTAAACATGTGATAAAAAACTCATTATGCATTTGTTGTTGTGATGTAATGCAAAGTATAAACGAACAGTGATCAATTGTAAAGTCCTAAATACGAATACAAAAACAGAGTGTGAGCAATCACCGGACCCTGTCACCAGACCAAGGAGGATCAGGTGCTAAGGAGGAGTAAGCAAATCCCCTAGTTGAACCGGTCACTACGCCGCCGTGAGGCCACCTATTAGTTGATCAGGTAAACGAACAGGTCTACGTAGTCAAATTCGTGTTGTTGAAAACGGCTAACAATGGCTATGGAACGATTTGACTCAATGAATAGGTCATATTTGGAACTATACCTTGTTTATAACGGACCCATAAATTACGACTGGCGAACTGCTGCCTTTAAACGTGACTGTTATACTCCTGATTGTTCTCAGTCAGACTCCTGCCTGAAGAGCTGTTCTAGATTAGAATTATTGCTTGACCGCTTTATAAATATATCTGACTGGCCTAGAACAAGTTCCTATCTATTTCTATTTTCCTATAAACTTGAAAGTCCCCTATTTTCCATACAAGTCATTATTGAAGAGTATTCATCAGGTGCCTAATGCTGTGTGGGCGATGTTTCCATAACAATAACACACATAATTACCATCCCTGGACCCTGGGTATGTTATTTAACACGTGTCCATAATACTTGTGCCCAAGTAACCTCTTGCTCCATAAGCGCTGTCTTTTGCAACACATTGTTTATCACCCACTTTACATTTGTTTACTAGATCACAGTGCTCAACTAACCTGTTATTCTGTCCAGGTATAAGAAGAAATTATTTTGTCTCTCATTTTCAATTTATACTACCCGTAACCCTCTAGTATACATGTACATTGTATAGTACTGAAGATATATCGGTAATTAACCAAATATTGCATAACTGTCTCTGTAAAGTGCTACTATCAGTAATAAGTATTGCATTAAAACAGTTGGCCATTAACTAAAAAATTATAGGGGATATCAGCTAGAAATGAGAGCTTTGAAAAGGTCAGATCTGAAGTTTATACTGGGGTATAATTAAATAACATTTCATATAATTATTTCAAATTATTAATTGATCTATAAATACATGCTTTGTAATAAAGCTGATGTTTGAAAAGACTATATCTTTATTTTAGCATAAAATGTATTTAGAATTGGAAAAAGGACAATTGACCGCTATTGACCATTTTGGGAGTATTGACCGGGGCGGATATAACCGGTTAAACCGCTGTTTAAAATCGGGGGCAACCCTGTAGATAATGTAAAAAAAAATGCCAGGCTTTACCTAAATATTTTTTATATACATGTACAAAAAGGTCTTGTCTGAATGGAAACCTTTATTTTTAGAGAACACATAATCAATACATTCATTATCTATGAGAAAATATGTTCCGGATTGTGAATGGCGTTGGTTATTACATGCTTTTTTAGATTTCATCAAAACACAGAGATAAATTTGTACTTACTTGCTTAAACATATCTATATCTCACATGGAATCCTTTCTCACTTTGTCCTGAGAAGGTCCTGAAGAGAATCAACATTTCTCGTCCAGTAGATGTTAGGCTACGTCTTGGATTATTCAAACAGCAGAATCTGTAAATGGATATTTTTCTGTTTAATATCAAAGGATAGGTCCGGACTATTCTACACACATATTAAAAGTTGACTCATCAAAACATATGTTAGGGTTTTAAACCAAATCACCCGATATTTCAAGGATCAATCGATTTTCATACGAATTAATAACCCGTTTATAAAACTTTCTTTGGCAGACCTTACCAATCCAGAACTTTTCTCAGTGCAAGCTGCCAGTACAGCGCTAGAACATTCTGACAATATATTTCACTGTTTATAGCCAGGTACCCCTTTAACACTTGGGTGGAGCGAGGAAATTCGTGTAAAGTGTCCTTCCCGAGGACATAATGTCGGCCCTGACACGGCCAGGTTTCGAAATCACAACCTCTCGCTCGAGAGTTCCGACGACCTAACCATTAGGCCACCGACGCCACATATCAACTTTCATATTCATGTTATTATCGTTATCATGTTTTGTATATGTTTTAGGATCACATACCTTGGTCCTGTTCCAGAGAGACTTTTGTAACGGACTTCAACGAAATCTTCACATCGTGAATTACATGTAAGTCTGAATGTCCCACGAAAGTATATCTTGACTCGTTTACCAGCCGGTGCCTGTTAATGAAACAATATAGTGCTATATCAAAAGCTTGTCATCTGTATGTTTTTATTGTATCTAGTTCAGTCTTTTGTCTGTCAATTTGAAGTACTGGCGTATATTGATTTTTATCACCGTTTGTTGTTTTCCGAGTTCCAAAGAGGGTATATTTTTGGATTAGATATTATTGTAATTTATTTCCATACCAAAATTATATTTGACATTTTTACTTTGAATATCTCACAAAATAATGTTTGCAAAGATCACCATCTCACTTTTCTTTGACGATGAAAAAGACAAATATTTCTCTTTTTTTTGTGTTATTTTTATTTGTTTGCCTTACAGTGATTTTCTCAGTTCTGAATATTACAGTAGCCTCTATTTACAGGGTAGAAAATAATGTAAATTATTCTAAAAACGCGTTTAAGTTGAATCTGATTCTAATCCAGTCATATTTATACCCATTGCTTAATTATGGCGAGGCCTTATCTGACTTTAACATTTCGGCCAATTATTAGTGGCCTTTATGACATCACAATAACGAACGTCTTAATCTGAAGAGCCGAGCACTTGCTGAAGAGTCCGACAAGGCGAAAACGCTACATGTAGGTGTGATAAATGTATATAATCTATTCAGTCATTCGTTGATTTTATTATCTCTCCTCTCGTCTTCATTCCATTCTGCCTCTCTCTCTCTCTCTGCTCATCTCTATATTATATATATATATATATACAAAAAAAGTTATTTCAAAGAAATCGACAGCACAACGTGTCATGATTATATATATCGTGTTGTGAGTGTAGCTATGCTTTAATGGTTGACATGTTTACTGAATTCATTTTGACTTAATACATGAAATTGTATAATTATTAACCCATCCATAGAATAATATCTAATATTTGGGGATATGATCATACAGCCTCAGTTGTATTTGTTATATAGGGTTAAAATTACGGATTATTCTGTGTTTTCAATACTAGGGTGAATAAATTACCCTAATCTTCCATGTGCATTCTGTTGTGCTTGTATATCCAGAAGAGGAGTACCCAGGTGACTTCAAGGAACGGTATCTCCTTTTAGCCGTTCTGTACCGTGATCCACATGTCCGCGATGCTGAAATAAAGAATTGTTAGAACTCTATTTCAATTTTCGGTCTCCCCATCATGTATAAAGTGATACACAGAGATTTAGAATTCCTCCATCAGACTAGTCATTCTAATCTTTGAAGCTGCGAAACCTTTGCTAAACTTACTTGGCCTGGAGAAGCTTGGATACGTGCAGTACCTTCCGGTCCAACCATCTGGACATTTGCATCTTCCACAGATTTTAGGATTTCTGTATCCACCGTTTTTACACTTTGACCAGGTCAACCCCCCAGTGCATTTTCCTGAAAATTCATATGACATTAAAGATAATGCATTTTCTCTCATAGAAATGTGAAATTACGACATATTTTTCTTTGCCAACATGTATTCATTTAGAAAACGCCTATCACACATTAAGTCACATGCTATATTCCGTCCTTTCTGGATGTTTACATTCCCGACAAAGTTGATAATTTGAAGACAAAAAATTAGCCCTCTTACAATTTTAGAGCACCCAGTAATAATAGAAGACAAACCTTGGCAGTAGTGGTAGTTAGCCGCCTTAATGTCGTAAAACGACAAAGCCGTTCTTTGTCCCATCGTCCTCTCATAATTTGGTTGCTTTGCAATGATTGTTTTTAAGCCACTTGCTTTGGCAAAGGCCTATCAGATATAAGTGTTTAATCAATCAATAGAAGCGTTTCATGGTGAATCAGAGTAAAACTTTTTTTCACAATTCATCCTTATTTTTGCACCTTATAAAAGCAACTCCTAAAATTCTTTCTTTTACAATATAAACTTCGTACCGTGTCCCTATAGTGCATAATTGACCCATAGTCGTATTTGGTTCCGTATGTCGTAGATGGCTTGATGAGGAAATTGTGTGCTTTTCCATCCAGTATATTATCCGTCTTTATTGTTACATATCCATTTCTATCAGGTCTACTTTGTTCATGATAGAAGCCAATAGCATGTCCAATCTCATGAAGAGCAATCCCTACCTGAAGTTCAAGATATAATCACTGTTGAAGATTTTTGTATTTCTTTTGTATTTAATTTCACTGAATCTTTTCTCTTATATTTCTTTTGAAATTGGCATTGCATTCATCATCCAATGAATTAATGTTTGTTGCAAACTAGTTTGATCCGGTTTTGTATGGCCACCTGTCCGCATGTTCATTATCAAATATGGAGCGATTCCGAGGTCAAAGGTTGAATTGGCTGTTCCGTTAAAATTAACGAAAATAGTCAACATTATGATATCTGAGAACTTAAATTTCGTTTATATGTTTAGAAAATACATGAAAATATAAACAATACAATGTTTTGTTTTTTTTTTGTTTTTTTTGTTTTTTTTGTTGGCTTACGCCGGCTATGATTTTTTTTCCTGCGATACTAGCTGCCATCATCACCCGATAAGCCAACAAAGAAAACATTTTATTCTTAAATAAAATTTTCCTTACGACAAAATCATACTTTTGAGAAAATTTATACTGTTCTTGATATCAACTTTAAAGTGGTTTGCACCTGAGGTTTGAACTAATGCTAGTTTTTTTGGGAAGTGCATTTTTGATTTCTACATTGACGGAGAATTAGGAAACTAAAAAAAAATAATGGGATTGCCATGCTTGTTATTTAGCTGCAGTGTTTTTTTTCACTTAATTTTTTTTTTCAATATTTATTCATTCAATCTTGATTTGCATTTGTATGTTACTGTCAACAATAACAACAACAAGCATTAATAGTGTAAAAGTTCAAATATTTTGGCCATCAATTGAAAAAGTTGACCCCAACTTGTTTTTCCTTGCATAGATTTTACATGTAACACAAGACTTTGAAAACTATGTGAAAATTTAGAACTGGACATTAGTCCTAATATGTATATCTATAAACTTTGAAATTCGATATCATGAGTAATTCTTTCCATTACGTCAAGTGCCAAAAGGTCATCATTTATTTCCATTACATGTATTAAACCTTTATCTTATATATTGTAAGAAGACATGGTTATGTATTATTCTGATTATTAATGCTTGTTGTTGTTATTGTTGACAGTACGCACATACAAATGCAAATCAAGATTGAATGAATAAATATTGAAAAAAAAAATTAAGTGAAAAAAAACCCACTGCAGCTGAATAACAAGCATGGCAACCCCTTATTTTTTTAGTTTCCTAATTATCCCGTCAATGTAGAACTCAAAAATGCACTCCATCCCAAAAACTGCATTAGTTCAAACCTCAGGTGCAAACCACTTTAAAGTTGATATCAAGAACAGTTAAATTTTTCTCAAAAGTATGAATTTTTGTCGTAGGAAAATTTTATTTAAGAATAAAATCTTTTCTTTGTTTGGCTTATCGGGGAGTGATGGCAGCTATATCGCAGGAAAAAAAATATGCGGCGTAAACCACACCAAAAAAAAAAAACATTGTATTGTTTATATTTTCATTTATTTTCTCAACATATAAACGAAATTTAAGTTCTAAGATATCATAATGTTGACTATTTTCGTTAATTTTAACGGAACAGCCAATTCAACTTTGACCTCGGAATCGCTCCATATTTGATAATGAACATGCGGACAGGTGGCCATACAAAACCGGATTCAAACTAGTTTGCAACAAGCATTAATTCATTGGATGATGAATGCAATGCCAATTTCAAAATAGAAATATAAAGAGAAAAGATTCAGTAATTAAATACAAAGAAATACAAAAATTTTCAACAGTGATTAATTCTGAACTTCAGGTAGGGATTGCTCTTCATGAGATTGGACATGCTATTGGCTTCTATCATGAACAAAGTAGACCTGATAGAAATGGATATGTAACAATAAAGACGGATATTAAATTGGATGGAAAAGCACACAATTTCCTCATCAAGCCATCTACGACATACGGCACCAAATACGATTATGGGTCAATTATGCACTATCGTGACACGGTACGAAGTTTATATTGTAAAAGAAAGAATTTTAGGAGTTGCTTTTATAAGGTGGCAAAAATAATGATGAATTGTGAAAAAAGTTTTACTCTGATTCACCATGAAACGCTTCTATTATTGATAAACACTTATATCTGATAGGCCTTTGCCAAAGCAAGTGGCTTAAAAAACAATCATTGCAAGCAACCAAATTATGAGAGGACGATGGGACAAAGAACGGCTTTGTCGTTTTTCGACATTAAGCGGCTAACTACCACTACTGCCAAGGTTTGTCTTCTATTATTACTGGGTGCTCTAAAATGTAAGAGGGCTAATTTTTGTCTTCAAATTATCAACTTTGTCGGGAATGTAAACATCCAGAAAGGCACTGGAAATATAGCATGTGACTTAATTGATGATAGGGCGTTTTCTAAATGAATACATGAAGAAGAAAATTCGTAATTCACCATGTCTACTTATATCTTAATGTCATATAGAATTTTCAGGAAAATGCACTGGGGGGTTGACCTGGTCAAAGTGTAAAAACGGTGGATACAGAAATCCTAAAATCTGTGAAGAGATGCAATGTCCAGATGGTTGGACCGGAAGGTACTGCAGTATCCAAGCTTCTCCAGGCCAAAGTAAGTTTAGCAAAGGTTTCGCAGCTTCAAAGATTAGAATGCTAGTCTGATGGAGGAATTCTAAATCTCTGGTGTATCACTTTATACATGATGGGGAGACCGAAAATTGAAATAGAGAGTTCTAACAATTCTTTATTTCAGCATCGCGGACATGTGGATACACGTACAGAACGGCTAAAAGGAGATACCGTTCCTTGAAGTCACCTGGGTACTCCTCTTCTGGATATATACAAGACAACACAAGAATGCACATGGAAGATTAGGGTAATTTATTCACCCTAGTATTGAAAACACAGAATAATCCGTAATTTTAAACCCTATATAACAAATACAACTGAGGCTGTATGATCATAGTCCTCAAATATTAGATTTAATTCATGGATGTGGTTATAATTATTAAATTTCCATGTATTAAGTCAAAAGAACAAATATAACATGTCAAACCATTTTAAAGCAAGCTACACTCACAACACGTTAATAATCAGCCGTTTCTGATTTTTTGAAAACTTTTAATTATTTTGAGATGAAGAGAGAGAGAGAGAGAGATGATGAAGACGAGAGGAGAGATATGAAAATCCAACGAATGACGGATAGATTATAATACATTTAACACCACATAGCGTTTTCGCCTTGTCGGACTCTTCAGAAGTGTAATCGACACGTCTTCGTTATGAAGTTATAAGACGTCGTTATTGTGATGTCATAAAGGCACTTTAATAATTGCGCAAGTTAAAGTCCCATAATAAGGCCCATAATAAAGCAATGGGTATAAATGATGACTTGAGAAATTAAATCAGCATTCAAACTTAACGGTTTTTAAATAATTTTTAGCATTATTGACAGTTATTATTCTACCTGTAAATAGAGCTACTGCTAATATCAGAACTGAGAAAATCACTGTAAGGCAGACAATAAAAAATAACAACAAAAAAAGAGAAAAGATTTGTCTTTGTCATGTCAAGAGAAAACGTGAAGATGGTGATCTTGGTTTGCAAACCGAGCTTATTTTGCGGAGATATGTCAAACAGCTAAAAATGTCAAATATAATTTTAGGTATGCGAAATATCAATGATTAGCCATATAATTGCGTTAATCCACAATATACCCTCTTTGGAACCGGAAAACAACCAACAGGTTTGATAGAGAAATCAGATACGCCCAGTAGCTATCAAATTGACAGATACAAAAGACCTGAACTTAGATACAATAAAACATCAGGATGACAAAGCCTCTTTGATATAGCACTAACTATTGTTTCTTACAGCGCACCGGCTGGTAAACGAGTCAAGATTCAATGGGCTTTCGTGCGGACATGCAGAACTTACACTGGTAAATTCAGCATGTGAGATTTCGTTGAAGACCGATTAACAAGAAGATCTTCACTGCGACGAGGACCAAGGTAATGTCATCCTAAACATATAACACGAAACTGATACACGATAGATAACATGACATACTGAACAGATGCATAGATGTGGCCGTCAGCGTTGAGCCATAATGGTCGTAGGTGCGTCTGCGAACTCATCGACGGAGAAGGTTGTGATTTCGAAACCTTGGGCCGTGTTCAGGGCCGACATTAATGTCCTCGAGGGAAGGACACTTTATTTAACACGAATTTCCTCGCCTACCACAGCAAGTGTTTAAAGGCAGGAGTAACCTGGCTATAAACATGTGAAATAGTATTGGTCAGAATGTTCTATGCGCTGTACTGGCAGCTTGCACTGAGCAAAGTTCTGGATTGGTAAGGGTCTTGCCAAAGAAATTTTTATTAAACGGGTAATTTAATGTCGTATGACAAGTCGATTGATTCTCTTGAAATATCGGGGTGTTTCGGTTTTATAACCCTAAACAATCGTTGTTTGATGAGTCAACTTTTAGATAATGTGTGTAGAATAGTCCCGGACCTAATCCTTTGATATTAAACAGAAAATCAATAAATCCATTACAGATTCTGCCTGTTGTGAAGTAATCCAAGACGTAAGCTAACATCTAACTGGACCGAGAAATGTTGATTCTCCTTCAGGACTTCTCAGACAAAGTGAGAAAGGACAATTGAGATCATAGATATGTATTAAGCAAGTAAGTACAAATTATATCTCTGTGTTTGATGAAATCTAAAAAAAGCATGTTAAAACCAAACGCCAATTCACAAAAATTCCGAACATATTTTCATAGATTAATGAATGTATTGAATTATGTGTCTCTCCTGAAAAAATAAGGTTCCATTCAACAAAGACCTTTTGTACTCGTATATAAAAAAATATTTAGGTAAGCCTGGCATTATTTTTTTACAGTTATCTACAGGGTTTGCCCCCGATTTTAACAGCGGTTAACCGGTTATATCCTGCCCCGGGTCAATACTCCAAAGATGGTCAACTTAGCGGTTCAACTTGTCCCTTTTTCCAAAATTCTAATACTATTTATGCAAACAATAAAGATCTAGTCTTTCAAAGATCAAGCTTTATTAAGCAAAGCAGTACTATCTATAGATCAATTCAATAATTTGAAAAATAATTATATGAAATCGTCTATTTAATTATACCCAGTTATAAACTTCAGATCGAAACCTTTTTCAAAGCTCTTCATTTCTAAGCTGATATCCAGCGCCTTTGTATAATTTTTTAGTTAATGGCCACGTGTTTTAATGCAAATACTTATTACTGATAGGTGAAGCACTTTACAGAGAAGTTTATGCAATATTGTGGTTAATTACAGAAGTATATCTTCAGTCTAATAAATGTACATGATATATTAGAGGGTTAGCGGGTATATAAATTGAACTGAGAGACAAATATTTCTTCTCTATACCCTGGAACAGAGAATATCAGGTTAAGTTTGAGCTAAGACTGTGAATCTAGTAACTAAATTGTTAAAGTGGGTGATAAAACAAGTGTTTGCAAAAAGACAGCGCTTTATGGAGCAAGAGGTTACTGGGCCACAAGTTTTAATGGACACGTGTGTAATAATCTAACATAGCCAGGGTCCAGGGGATGGTAATTTATGTGTGTTTATTGTATAGGATAATCATCGCGCCACACAGCATTAGGCACCTGGATGAATCTCCTCAATAATGACTTGTGATGGAAAAATAGGCGATTGTAGTGATCCATACACGATGCCCTGTCAGGTCCTATATTTCAATCAGAATTTGCTAAGATCGATGTGTTTTAAGGGAAAAAATAAAAGTAAATTGTTTGGATTCGGGAGTAGGAGTCACGACATAACTCTCTACCATACACCACAAATGGCAGATGGTCATTCTTTTGCTGTTTTGACCCCTCGCTCCAAATTATAATTGTACTGGCTGGAACGTCTTTAAATTACATGCTCAAAACATGCTCTTACACAGCAGGGGGTGCATCCCCCCTCGGCCCGAAAAGGCACTTAAAGTCAGATCTTCACTCTGAACATTGGACTTTAGATCAGGTTAAGATTTACGTCAGAATATATAGATTCTCTTTAAATCTGAAGAAAGTTTGCTCAAAACCCATTTTAATAGAGGATTCGCCACTTGTGAATTTCGTATCTATTTTCAGCCGGGCGGTGGCGCCACACAAGGCAGAGCGGGTTGAGGGGGGGGGGGTGGCTTTTCGTCCTTCCCTGCCAAATAGTAAAATGTATAAAACTCAAAATCGGATTCACTCTGGAAGCATGTGAACTATGATTAACTCGCCTATAATCCGACCCCGCTTCGCAACATAAGGTCTGGGCACGGGCCTGCCAAAATGCATATAGAATCGTTTCGTGCAGCTCGGGCTAAGTTAAATCCCCTTGAACTTGTGCGGTACGCCTGAACCCTTTGTCACTAAGCATATTCAACTTGAAAGTAGTCCCTGGGTTACACCGACTGTATTATTTTAAGGTAGGTTTGGACAAACGTATATCTATTATTTGGTGGGGAAACATGATTTCAGGGGTTTTTTTTTTTTTGGGTTTTTTTTTTGTTTTTTTTTGTTTTTTTTTGGTTGTTTTGTGTTTCTGTTTTTGTATTTTTGTTTGATTTTGTTTTTTTTTTTTTTTTTTTTTTTTTCCTCCGTTGTTTTCTTTTATGTGTCTTTGTTTTTTTTGTTTTTTTTTTTTTGCTCTCTTTTTGTTTTTTGTTGGTTTTATGTTGTTTGGTTTTGGTTATTTTTTTTTTTTTTTTTTTTGGTTTTTTTTTTTGGTTTTTGTTTTTGTAGGGTTTTTTTTTTTGTTTTTTTGGTTTTTTGTTTTGTTTTTGTTTTTGTTTGATTCTTTTTTTTTTTTTTTTTTTTTTTTTCGTTTTTTTTTTTTTTTTGTTTTTTTTTTTGTTTTTTTTTTTTGTTTTTTTTGTGTTGCTTTTTTTTTGTTTTTGTTGGTTTTTTTGTTGTTTTTTGTTTTTTTGGATTTGGTTTTGTAGGGTTTTTTTTTTTTTTTTGGGTTCTTTTTTGGTTTGTTTGTTTTTTTTAACACGACAGTGCAAGACATCCAAGCTATATACAAGGATTCCGACCTGCGCAGAGTGAATGGGTGGATCTGTAGCTTTCGGTTCTAGCCCTTCCAAGAATTTTCCCAGACGTCAGCTACAGTGAATGTGTAATACTGTATGTCATCATAAATGTTTTGGGAATGCATACCAGAACTATTTTCTTTTGTTCTCGGCGTCATGTGAATAGGCGCGAGAAGGGAAATGTCAATCAGAAAGTGATGATTTTCAGTTATTATAAATGTAATCTAAGATCAAGAGAATAAAAATAAGTAAGCTGATGGATCCGACCATATTGCACTTATTATCATGTCAAGTAACTTGGATAATTTTGGGGAAACTTCTTTCCACTACAGTCCCCATCCTATTATACTTTGTAACTCTATATAGTGGTAAGAATTCAATTTTGCAAGTTTTACTAGTAATTGTTAAAACAAACTACTTCAGGTAAGAATTGTAATAATTTAATCATTATTGGGTTTTTTAACGGTCGGTCTTGGCTGTAGAGCCATGGGAAATTTAGAGCAAAAAACTAATTCAAGAAACATTTGATGGAGTTAAAATCAATGACTTTGAATACAAATGTGTTCTAGTGTATTCGCTGTCTGTCTCCATTCATCCGCCATCGACACTAATGTCACAAACAATGCCCTTCCCTATTTCTTACAACTTCTTGCTTAACAGTGTCGGCCTTCTTACGCACAAAATTCCCTCACGGTAAAATGGATTGGCAGACCGTACGAGGAAGTGTTTCTTCTTGGCAATCCTGATGTTTCTATGTCATTTCGTAAAAGTTCGGTCAACCACATGGTGACAGGTACTTTCATAACTCCGTCGCGATTTTTAATTACCTGCATCATAACTTGAGGAACGCTGGCTCACTACTGTTGGCGAGAAGCTGGGTTTTTTTTAATTTCTCCCTGTGGTGGATCTGTTGTTCACATGTTGGGCGCTGGCGAATAGAGGTGTGATGGGAACCACTTGGTCGTTTTGCAATGCTTTGGATCCATCTCACATATTAGGTGAATCCAGATCTGGTTTTTGGTCTAGAAAGACTGGGCCGCCAAAAAAATAGTCCATCTCGG
>CAJDSM010017046.1:8779-21555 GCA_903981925.1 Ostrea lurida | reverse complement strand
ATGGGATTTACGGCATGATTATTGATAAGATCAATGATTATAAGGATGTGCATTGAATAAGATACTAGCCTGACTTGCGAAGCTCGTTCTGACAATGTATAATAAAAGTTTAAATCTACGTTAGCTAATAATAGGTAATATATTGTGGATTTTGTAAAGTTATTTTTGAAAAGATTGTAATGAATGAATGATTATCAGGGCATAGGAAAGCAGGTTAGCAGGGGGGGGGGGCACATGCCCTCTCCACGTTTTTCAAAGTGGGGGGGGGGGGCAAAAGTTATGTTTTTCTCCCCCCCCCCACTTTTTCTGTAATATTACTTTTTTCTGCATAAAAACACACAATTTAGATGTGCAGCCCCCCCCCCCCCCCACTTGTCAGTGTTCAAGGACCTTATTTTTTTTTTTTGCTAGTCACATATATTTACAAGCGTTTGCCCCCCCCCCACTTTTCAGTAATTTATAGAGTTGTTCCCCCCCCCCCCCCCACTTTTCAGTGTACAAAGGACGTTTTTTTTTTTTTTGTTTTTTTTTATAGATGCTTATTTCTGTGCTGCATATATTATATTTACAAACATTGTTCAATATATGATATTTGCAACAGAAATGTTCTCGCACACTTACTTGCACACAAAAGCTCACTCATACAGATTCGAAAGAAAAAAATATAATTGTACTTAACATGCTATGTGAGAATAAAACACCACAGATGCAGCCCTTAATCTGAATATGTCACTGTACCTATATTGTACGTATTATAGAAAAGAAATAACTATATTATAAAAAACAAATGTGTTAAATTTCCAACACAGCTTATCCACGGTTCCCAGAAAGAATTAAATTTATATAACAGTTGAATTTTTAACAGCTAATATTTTTCACCATTATAATTCATTTTTAAAAAATTATATCATATTCCAATTAGGTTGGCCATTTTTTCCACATTTGAAATAAACTAAAAAATATACTGTTTTGAATATTTAGATATAAAGTTTATAAACTAAACTTGTTGATAACTGGAATTGGTACTTCTCCAAAATGACATTTTTGGCCATTAAAACCTATACGTTGAGATGTAGTATTATATATATGTAGACTAAGATCATTCCAAATACATTGTACATATTCACACATGAAAAATGTATGCAGAAAGTTTCCACATTCATTTATTACACAAAGTCAAATATCATTATCTTATAATTTGTGAATTTTTTTAAGATAATATCTACAGTACTATTCATGTAAAATTTCGTACTGTAACCACTGGATGGAAGAACTGGCATGATACTTTAAAAACACACGTTTTAAATATATCATTTTAAACTCCTACTTCTGCATGTCCTTGTCAATCGCATTTGCATTCCATTTGAAAAAGCAGTTGGCTCCACATTGTTTGAATTTATATTTTATAAATAAGATTGGTGCATTATTGGTCAACCAACAACATTTTGTGTAGTCATCGGTAAATAAGGGGCGTTGTAACCTTTAGTAAAACCATCTCTGGAAAACGTGTGTCCCGTTCAGAACTTTGAAGATTTGCACTAACTGTAGCTATTAATGCATAAAACAAATCGATGAATCTTATATATTTCAGCAAATCTTTCTTCGAGTATTAAAAAAGCCCATTGTTGTCAAGAAATCATTTACAATTTTCACACCTACATCATACCAATCTTTGATAAAAATACTCTTTTCCGTCACTGTAATACATGAATTGAACCATTACTTGGGGTTGATAGAATCTCAGATATGTGTAAGCTAGCTTGTCAAAACAATCTTTAGTTACAGATAGGCCAGGATTCTAAAACCTCTCTCCAAAATATTGCTTCTTAGTACACTTCAAAAGTTTCAATACATAGTCATTACCTGTATTAAATAGCTTATCTCATGGACATCATGTCGTAATTATTTTCAAAAATGCATGGGTTTTTGGTGGATCGATTTCGATGCAATGTTTTGCCGAAAGTACTGTAACAAAAGTAATTATCTTTGGAAGATTTTTAATAAGGAGCTCTAGAGCCTGTTCAAAAGCAACAAAATTATCCAAAAGGTTTACTGTTTTTTGTCATTGCCACAGGATAAGTTGCAAAAAGTGTTCTGGGGAAATTGTGCATCTTTCGATGTATTTGTAGCATCAAAAGATGCTTATTGCATTCCGACAGTGCAAACGACTTTGCTTATTTTGAGAACGTTTTATTGAGCTATAAAAATCAAATACAATTCTTCGGTTTTTCCAATGTAAATCCCATAAGAATAGTTGGATCCGACGTTCCGACGGGAATAGTTGGATCAGAGTAACGATGTTTCACGGTGAATCTGAAGCGAAGAAAGCGTCGAAATAGTAGGTTCATGGTAAGTAAAAAGTGAGAAATACATTATACAAAAACAATTTATCACAAAATAATTATGCTCACGGGTTGCTAAGGATATATTAAGCCATCTAATTTTCATCTCCAAAACTTCCTGAACAAGCTTGCTTTCCGCCAAAACACCTCTGCACTGTTCGACAAAACTGGAGAATATTCGTCAAATTTACATGTTTTTATTGCTATGATCTTTTGAAATATAGCTTATTGGAAATTTCTGTTGAGAAATCAAAATTCTCTTAGGTATAAAGTCAGAAATTATGAACATTTTTTGTATTGTGGAGAGCATTGGTTTTTGAAAAAATCCTATTTTGTTGTCAGTCAGTACCTGTTGACTACCGGGGTTTCAATTCTTGTGTACACTGGGGTTTCACTGCAACTTTTTATTAAACCATTATATGTGGCATGAGGTGAGACCATCTAATAAGAAAAAACAAACACAGTTACAAGGTTATCGAGAGCGCTCATAATTATTTTATACAATTATTTAATCGACGTTTTTTCTTATTACAAATATTACATAGTGAAATAATGACTTAACACATGTAATCGTTTTCAAACTTCAGATGACAACGGGCAATCCTAAAAGTACTTTATTTAGACAAAAGAATTAGTCTATCTTTGGGTCTGTGGTTGCATGCTCTTAATTATCCTCCAAGTGAATATGAACGTATTCACCGTCCAGAAAATATATCAGTAAGATCAACAGTCACGGTTAAAGGCAATCATTTCGTTAAAACGATTTGAAACAGTTTGCCGGTATCACCTACCGTGGAATGCAAATGCTGTCTGATGGTTCCATAGCAATGTTGAGCTGTTTGTCATACCACTGATTTGACTACGGATTGGCCCCGATTTACCTATCAAGACTATGGTCACGCGGGTGTTGTACCGGTCAACAGGGGATGCTTGGCTCCTCCTAGGCAACGATCCACCTCTGGTGTCCCAGGGGACCGTTTCGCCCAACTGTGTGTTTTTGATATTCTATTTTGGGCCGGGAAATAACTCATTTTATTATGCCATAAGCACTCATATAAAATTATTCAAAGCACAATGGCATGCACAGGAGTATGTGACATGTTTTATTAAGCCATTCTATCAGCAACGTATATACATGTATCTACCTATATAGGTAAATATGATGCACTTAATTCTCTTCATTCATTGGAAAAGTTAAGAAGTTTAAGATTATCCAATCAAAATGTAGCACACGTGCGATGCCCCGTGCAGAAAGCCAATTTTGACAAGTCAGATCAGTTATGGGTCTTAATATCTTACTTACCATATAAATATCAAACGGCTTCAATGAAAATGAAAACTTTAGGTTGATTAGTATAACAATTTTCCAATGCACATGTATGCTTGTCCATACAAAATGGTGATGATGAGATGAGATAAGATCAGGTTGTAAGGAGGAGTAACTATCCCTGTCGACCGGTCACGCCCGTTAGGAAGATGAAAAATTTAGATGTTCGCGAATACTATGAAAACGTACTATATTTCACACGTGAAATTTATTTTTACGGTATTGACGGACGACAAACTTCCGCTAAATTTAAGTACACCACCAACGGGGGCATCGCATTATGAGGGCAAAATGAGGAGTGAATCTCCGCTATTTAAATTAAGCCCGCATCAAATGCTAAATGAAAATAAAACTTCCGCTAAACATCATACGCAATAAATATAATACGTTTACAGGAATTTTTTTTGCATCTGTTTTCAGAAATTAGGCCTGTAAAGGTTGTTTTACACTTATATGAAAGTGTAACAAATTAGCAATTGATATCCAAGTATTTTTTTTCTAATCATGCGTGTCCATTCCTCTTTAAGGAAGTTAGCTCCTACTTTTTTGAGCACACCTGCCAGGATGCCATATTTAAGCATTTTTGCAAAAATATTACACATCTATTATTCACCCTATCCAGTCGAAACCTTTTTTTGTGGAATTCATTTGGTAGGGATTGATTAATCAAAAAGTTCTAAAATCTGCATGATTTTACAGTTTCTATTTCATCCAATATTATATCTTCTATTTTCATTCTCCTATACCTATATTTCAGCTTTAAGATTTTATGATACAAGTAACTGAAACTTGGAACTAGTTCAGATATTGTAATTTATTAATATGGTTAATGTATTTTTTCAAACAAAGCTCCAATTCTTAAAAAAAATATCTTAAGTCAATTTGCTAAAATGATTGTGTAAAAGTTCAATATTTTGGCCATCAATTGAAAAAGTTGACCCCCAACTTGTTTTTCCTTGCATTAGATTTTACATGTAACACAAGACTTTGAAAACTATGTGAAAATTTAGAACTGGACATTAGTCCTAATATGTTATCTAAACTTTTGAAATTCGATATCATGAGTAATTCTTTCCATTACGTCAAGTCCAAAAGGTCATCATTTATTTCCATTACATGTATTAAACCTTTATCTTATATATTGTAAGAAGACATGGTTATGTATCTATTCTGTATTACACAATCATTTTAGCAAATTGACTTAAGATATTTTTTTTAAGAATTGGAGCTTTGTTTGAAAAAATACATTAACCATATTAATAAATTACAATATCTGAACTAGTTCCAAGTTTCAGTTACTTGTATCATAAAATCTTAAAGCTGAAATATAGGTATAGGAGAATGAAAATAGAAGATATAATATTGGATGAAATAGAAACTGTAAAATCATGCAGATTTAGAACTTTTTGATTAATCAATCCCTACCAAATGAATTCACAAAAAAAGGTTTCGGTCGAAACCTTTTTTGTGTGAATTCATTTGGTAGGGATTGATTAATCAAAAAGTTCTAAATCTGCATGATTTTACAGTTTCTATTTCATCCAATATTAATATCTTCTATTTTCATTCTCTATACCTATATTTCAGCTTTAAGATTTTATGATACAAGTAACTGAAACTTGGAACTAGTTCAGATATTGTAATTTATTAATATGGTTAATGTTATTTTTTCAAAAAAACTCCAATTCTTAAAAAAAAATATCTTAAAGTCAATTTGCTAAAATGATTGTGTAAAAGTTCAATATTTTTGGCCATCAATTGAAAAAGTTGACCCCAACTTGTTTTTTCCTTGCATAGATTTTACATGTAACACAAGACTTTGAAAACTATGTGAAAACTTTAGAACTGGACATTAGTCCTAATAGTATATTATAAACTCTTGAAATTCGATATCATGAGTAATTCTTTCCATTACGTCAAGTGCCAAAAGGTCATCATTTATTTCCATTACATGTATTAAACCTTTATCTTATATATTGTAAGAAGACATGGTTATGTATCTATTCTGATATTATTAATGCTTGTTGTTGTTATTGTTTGACAGTACATACAAATGCAAATCAAGATTGAATGAATAAAATTGAAAAAAAAAAATTAAGTGAAAAAAAACCCACTGCCAGCTGAATAACAAGCATGGCAACCCCTTATTTTTTTAGTTTCCTAATTATCCGTCAATGGTAGAAATCAAAAATGCACTCACCCAAAAACTGCAATTAGTTCAAACCTCAGGTGCAAATCCACTTTAAAGTTGATATCAAGAACAGTCTAAATATTTTCTCAAAACGTATGAATTTCTTCGTCGTCGAGGAAAATTTTATTTTAAGAATAAAATCTTTTCTTTGTTTGGCTTATCGGGAGATGATGGCAGCTAGTATCGCAGGAAAAAATAAGCCGGCGTAAACCAACCAAAAAAAAAAATACAATTGTATGTTTATATTTTCATTTATATTTCTCAACATATAAACGAAATTAAGTCTAAGATATCATAATGTTGACTATTTTGCGTTAATTTAAACGGAACAGCCAATTCAACTTTGACCTCGGAATCGCTCCATATTTGATAATGAACATGCGGACAGGTGGCCATACAAAACCGGATTCAAACTAAGTTTGCAACAAGCATTAATTCATTGGATGATGAATGCATGCCAATTTCTAAATAGAAATATTAAAAAGAGAAAAGAAATTCAGTGAATTTAAATACAAAAGAAATACAAAAAATTTTCAACAGTGATCTAATCTGAACTTCAGGTAGGGATTGCTGCTTCATGAGATTGGACATGCTATTGGCTTCTATCATGAACAAAAGTAGAGCCTGATAGAAATGGATATGTAACAATAAAAAGAACGGATATTAATATTGGATGGAAAAAGCACACAATTTCCTCATCAAGCCATCTACGACATATCGGCACCAAATACGATCTATGGGTCAATTATGCACTATCGTGACACGGTACGAAGTTTATATTGTAAAAGAAAGAATTTTTAGGAGTTGCTTTTATAAGGTGGCAAAAATAATGATGGAATTGTGAAAAAAGTTTTACTCTGATTCACCATGAAACGCTTCTATTGATTGATAAACACTTATATCTGATAGGCCTTTGGCCAAAGCAAGTGGCTTAAAAAAAATCATTGCAAGCAACCAAATTATGAGAGGACGATGGGACAAAGAACGGCTTTGTCGTTTTTCGACATTAAGGCGGCTAACTACCACTACTGCCAAGGTTTGGTCCTTCTATTATTACTGGGTGCTCTAAAATGTACAGAGGGCTAATTTTTTGTCTTCAAATTATCAACTTTGTTCGGGAATGTAAACATCCAGAAAGGATGGAAATATAGCATGTGAACTGTAATTGATGATAGGGCGTTTTCAAATGAATACTGAAGAGCACCAATTCGTAATATCCCATGTCATTATATCTTTAATGTCATATAGAATTTTCAGGAAAAATGCACTGGGGGGTTGACCTGGTCAACAGTGTAAAAACGGTGGATACAGAAATCCTAAAATCTGTGAGAGATGCACAATGTCAGATGGTTGGACCGGAAGGTACTGCACGTATCCAAGCTTCTCCAGGCCAAAGTAAGTTTAGCAAAGGTTTCGCAGCTTCAAAGAATTAGAATGCTAGTCTGATGGAGGAATTCTAAATCTCTGTGTATCACTTTATACATGATGGGGAGACCGAAAATTGAAAAGAGTTCTAAACAATTCTTTATTTCAGCATCGCGGACATGTGGATCCACGTACAGAACGGCTAAAAGGAGATACCGTTCCTTGGAAGTCACCTGGGTACTCCTCTTCTGGATATATCAAGCAACACGACAGAATGCACATGGAAGATTAGGGTAATTTATTCACCTAGTATTGAAAACACAGAATAATCCGAATTTTAAACCCTATATAACAAATACAACTGAGGCTGTATGATCATGTCCTCAAATATTAGATTTATTCATGGATTGGTTTATATTGATTAAACCATGTATTAAGTCAAGAGAAAAATATAACATGTCAAACACATTTTAAAGCAAGCTACACTCACAACACCAGGATTTTACAGAGAGAAGAGAGAGAGAGAGAGAGAGAGAAGAGAGAGGAGAGAGAGAGAATCCAAGATGACGGATAATTATAATACATTTAACACACACTAGCCGTTTTCGCCGTTGTCGGCTCTTCAGAGTGTAATTATTTCAATGACACAGTCTTTGTTATTGACAGTGGTAGTAAGCACGTCGTATTGTGATGTCATAAAGCAGCTTTAAATAATATTGCGCAGAGTAAAGTGCCCATAATAAGGCCATAAAATAAAGCAACGGGTATAAATGATTGACAATTGAGAGAAATGATAAATAAGCATTCAAACTTCGGTTTTAAATAATTTTTAGCATTTTGACAGTTATTTTCTACCTGTAAATAGAGGCTACTTGTAATATTCAGAACTGAGAAAATCACTGTAAGGCAGACAAATAAAAAAATAAAACAAAAAAAAGAGACAAGATATTTGTCTTTGTTCATGTCAAGAGAAAACGTGAAGATGGTGATCCGGTTTGCAAACCCAGCCTTTTCTTGGTGAGCATATTCAAACAGCTCAAGAATGTCAAATATAATTTTGGTAATGGAAATATCACATGTTATATGAGCCATATCAATTGCGTTAATCCACAATATACCTCTTTGGGAACCGGAAAAACACAAAGGTGGATAGAGATAATCAGTATATCGCCAGTAGCTATCAAATTGACAAGATGACATAAAGACTGAACTTAAAGATACATAAAACATCAGGATGACAAAGCGGCTCTTTGAATATAGCACTAACTATTGTTTCTTATCAGGCACCGGCTGGTAAACGCAGTCCAGATCAATAGGGCTTTTCGTGGGACATGCCAAGAACTTACATGGTAAATTCAGCGATGTCGAGATTTCGTTGAAACCGTTAACAAAAGATCTCTCTGGAACAGACCAAGGGTAATGTGATCCTAAACAATACACGAAACTGATATCACGATAGATGAACCATGCACATACTGAATCAGCACTCGCAGTAATGATGTGAGCCGTCGCGTTGAGCCATACAATGGTCGGTAGGATGCGGTCTGGTCGGAACTCTCGAAGCGAGAAGGTGTGATTTCGAAACCTGGGCCGTGTCAGGGCCGACATTCAATGTCCTCGGGAAGGAACTTTATTTAACACGAATTTCCTCGCTCCACGCAAGTGTTTAAAAGGGTAACCTGGCTATAAACATGTGAAATAGTATTGGTCAGAATGTTCTATGCGCTGTACTGGCAGCTTGCACTGAGCAAAGTTCTGGATTGGTAAGGGTCTTGCCAAAGAAATTTTTATTAAACGGGTAATTTAATGTCGTATGACAAGTCGATTGATTCTCTTGAAATATCGGGGTGTTTCGGTTTTATAACCCTAAACAATCGTTGTTTGATGAGTCAACTTTTAGATAATGTGTGTAGAATAGTCCCGGACCTAATCCTTTGATATTAAACAGAAAATCAATAAATCCATTACAGATTCTGCCTGTTGTGAAGTAATCCAAGACGTAAGCTAACATCTAACTGGACCGAGAAATGTTGATTCTCCTTCAGGACTTCTCAGACAAAGTGAGAAAGGACAATTGAGATCATAGATATGTATTAAGCAAGTAAGTACAAATTATATCTCTGTGTTTGATGAAATCTAAAAAAAGCATGTTAAAACCAAACGCCAATTCACAAAAATTCCGAACATATTTTCATAGATTAATGAATGTATTGAATTATGTGTCTCTCCTGAAAAAATAAGGTTCCATTCAACAAAGACCTTTTGTACTCGTATATAAAAAAATATTTAGGTAAGCCTGGCATTATTTTTTTACAGTTATCTACAGGGTTTGCCCCCGATTTTAACAGCGGTTAACCGGTTATATCCTGCCCCGGGTCAATACTCCAAAGATGGTCAACTTAGCGGTTCAACTTGTCCCTTTTTCCAAAATTCTAATACTATTTATGCAAACAATAAAGATCTAGTCTTTCAAAGATCAAGCTTTATTAAGCAAAGCAGTACTATCTATAGATCAATTCAATAATTTGAAAAATAATTATATGAAATCGTCTATTTAATTATACCCAGTTATAAACTTCAGATCGAAACCTTTTTCAAAGCTCTTCATTTCTAAGCTGATATCCAGCGCCTTTGTATAATTTTTTAGTTAATGGCCACGTGTTTTAATGCAAATACTTATTACTGATAGGTGAAGCACTTTACAGAGAAGTTTATGCAATATTGTGGTTAATTACAGAAGTATATCTTCAGTCTAATAAATGTACATGATATATTAGAGGGTTAGCGGGTATATAAATTGAACTGAGAGACAAATATTTCTTCTCTATACCCTGGAACAGAGAATATCAGGTTAAGTTTGAGCTAAGACTGTGAATCTAGTAACTAAATTGTTAAAGTGGGTGATAAAACAAGTGTTTGCAAAAAGACAGCGCTTTATGGAGCAAGAGGTTACTGGGCCACAAGTTTTAATGGACACGTGTGTAATAATCTAACATAGCCAGGGTCCAGGGGATGGTAATTTATGTGTGTTTATTGTATAGGATAATCATCGCGCCACACAGCATTAGGCACCTGGATGAATCTCCTCAATAATGACTTGTGATGGAAAAATAGGCGATTGTAGTGATCCATACACGATGCCCTGTCAGGTCCTATATTTCAATCAGAATTTGCTAAGATCGATGTGTTTTAAGGGAAAAAATAAAAGTAAATTGTTTGGATTCGGGAGTAGGAGTCACGACATAACTCTCTACCATACACCACAAATGGCAGATGGTCATTCTTTTGCTGTTTTGACCCCTCGCTCCAAATTATAATTGTACTGGCTGGAACGTCTTTAAATTACATGCTCAAAACATGCTCTTACACAGCAGGGGGTGCATCCCCCCTCGGCCCGAAAAGGCACTTAAAGTCAGATCTTCACTCTGAACATTGGACTTTAGATCAGGTTAAGATTTACGTCAGAATATATAGATTCTCTTTAAATCTGAAGAAAGTTTGCTCAAAACCCATTTTAATAGAGGATTCGCCACTTGTGAATTTCGTATCTATTTTCAGCCGGGCGGTGGCGCCACACAAGGCAGAGCGGGTTGAGGGGGGGGGGGTGGCTTTTCGTCCTTCCCTGCCAAATAGTAAAATGTATAAAACTCAAAATCGGATTCACTCTGGAAGCATGTGAACTATGATTAACTCGCCTATAATCCGACCCCGCTTCGCAACATAAGGTCTGGGCACGGGCCTGCCAAAATGCATATAGAATCGTTTCGTGCAGCTCGGGCTAAGTTAAATCCCCTTGAACTTGTGCGGTACGCCTGAACCCTTTGTCACTAAGCATATTCAACTTGAAAGTAGTCCCTGGGTTACACCGACTGTATTATTTTAAGGTAGGTTTGGACAAACGTATATCTATTATTTGGTGGGGAAACATGATTTCAGGGGTTTTTTTTTTTTTGGGTTTTTTTTTTGTTTTTTTTTGTTTTTTTTTGGTTGTTTTGTGTTTCTGTTTTTGTATTTTTGTTTGATTTTGTTTTTTTTTTTTTTTTTTTTTTTTTCCTCCGTTGTTTTCTTTTATGTGTCTTTGTTTTTTTTGTTTTTTTTTTTTTGCTCTCTTTTTGTTTTTTGTTGGTTTTATGTTGTTTGGTTTTGGTTATTTTTTTTTTTTTTTTTTTTGGTTTTTTTTTTTGGTTTTTGTTTTTGTAGGGTTTTTTTTTTTGTTTTTTTGGTTTTTTGTTTTGTTTTTGTTTTTGTTTGATTCTTTTTTTTTTTTTTTTTTTTTTTTTCGTTTTTTTTTTTTTTTTGTTTTTTTTTTTGTTTTTTTTTTTTGTTTTTTTTGTGTTGCTTTTTTTTTGTTTTTGTTGGTTTTTTTGTTGTTTTTTGTTTTTTTGGATTTGGTTTTGTAGGGTTTTTTTTTTTTTTTTGGGTTCTTTTTTGGTTTGTTTGTTTTTTTTAACACGACAGTGCAAGACATCCAAGCTATATACAAGGATTCCGACCTGCGCAGAGTGAATGGGTGGATCTGTAGCTTTCGGTTCTAGCCCTTCCAAGAATTTTCCCAGACGTCAGCTACAGTGAATGTGTAATACTGTATGTCATCATAAATGTTTTGGGAATGCATACCAGAACTATTTTCTTTTGTTCTCGGCGTCATGTGAATAGGCGCGAGAAGGGAAATGTCAATCAGAAAGTGATGATTTTCAGTTATTATAAATGTAATCTAAGATCAAGAGAATAAAAATAAGTAAGCTGATGGATCCGACCATATTGCACTTATTATCATGTCAAGTAACTTGGATAATTTTGGGGAAACTTCTTTCCACTACAGTCCCCATCCTATTATACTTTGTAACTCTATATAGTGGTAAGAATTCAATTTTGCAAGTTTTACTAGTAATTGTTAAAACAAACTACTTCAGGTAAGAATTGTAATAATTTAATCATTATTGGGTTTTTTAACGGTCGGTCTTGGCTGTAGAGCCATGGGAAATTTAGAGCAAAAAACTAATTCAAGAAACATTTGATGGAGTTAAAATCAATGACTTTGAATACAAATGTGTTCTAGTGTATTCGCTGTCTGTCTCCATTCATCCGCCATCGACACTAATGTCACAAACAATGCCCTTCCCTATTTCTTACAACTTCTTGCTTAACAGTGTCGGCCTTCTTACGCACAAAATTCCCTCACGGTAAAATGGATTGGCAGACCGTACGAGGAAGTGTTTCTTCTTGGCAATCCTGATGTTTCTATGTCATTTCGTAAAAGTTCGGTCAACCACATGGTGACAGGTACTTTCATAACTCCGTCGCGATTTTTAATTACCTGCATCATAACTTGAGGAACGCTGGCTCACTACTGTTGGCGAGAAGCTGGGTTTTTTTTAATTTCTCCCTGTGGTGGATCTGTTGTTCACATGTTGGGCGCTGGCGAATAGAGGTGTGATGGGAACCACTTGGTCGTTTTGCAATGCTTTGGATCCATCTCACATATTAGGTGAATCCAGATCTGGTTTTTGGTCTAGAAAGACTGGGCCGCCAAAAAAATAGTCCATCTCGG
>CAJDSM010017044.1:13047-30458 GCA_903981925.1 Ostrea lurida | reverse complement strand
ACAGAAGAGTATCATTAGATTGCCCATTGGGTTATTGAAATTCTTCGGAAACATATAATTACCTGTTGTCCTGACAAGCTCGCTTGGAAAATTCTAACTATTGCCGCATAACAGGTTCAAAACAAGACATATTTGTATTTTCTAACCTTATGGTTACGTACCTTTCCTGACAGGAAGTTCGTCACATTGTGAGTGATGTATAGTTGATGAAGCTGGCAAAAATTGAGCCACTCCAAAAGACATTCTTCGCCCTGCTTGGGACTGGGGCCGAGTCAAACTTTGCTCTTGCTGTTTCCTCTGCTTCCCTTATAACGTGGGGCATCTGCAAATAATCAACAACAATTTTCGGTTACAAAGTTCCAAAACTTCCAGATACCAGATAAGAAATACGATACAGTCGTCATCGAGCATGTTTGGCCTACAAATTGATATAGGCAGTGATAAGTGAAGAGCAACACACAACAACGAATCCAGGTTTTCAAAGACGGATGGCATGGGTCTCTGGAGATTGTTCTGTAATTTTGTGAGTTATGCTACAGTTCTGTAGCTGTTTTTGTTGGTAGTTCTTGCAGTATGATATATAAGTGCACTCGTAGTTACAAAAAGAGTGTGTTCGGTAGGATCCCCAAAAATCAGACTCTGATTAGATCACGTGCCGATATCGACTAATTATACGCACATTACATTTGTAGATGCTAGTTACAATCTAACCCAAATTATTCGGTACAAATCAGATTGTCCACTGTAATACAATTCAGTCCATAGGTAATGTGTCAGTTGATTGATAAAACATATGTGGTCTTTCCGATCTCAAGACACATAACTTTAACTTACAAAAAAATATTATGGAAAAGAGAATTTCGCTTACCTACCAAAACCCTACATTGTTAAAATCTAAGTAACTGAAGAACAACAATTTTCTTATTGTGGCACTCATGAATAACGCTACTGTTTTGGAAGTTGGAAGGGCCAAACTGGCATAATAAAATCAACGAAATTGAGACAAGACACTCAAATTGATTTAAGTTAACTCGTTAATGATAACGCGGCACCAGTGCCCAAGTCACATCTGCTTTCGGGTCGGCTAAATGGCGACCTAGAAATATTTGCTGGTCGCCATTTTAAAAATTTCTATGGCGCCATTTACAACATTGTCTACTCGCCAACAGTATAAGATCTTGTAGATAACTCGATTGGACGCAGTAAAAAATTTCAAGTAAAAAAAGCAACATCAGTATCTGTATTTATGTTATTACTTAGTTTAATTGGGAAGAAATGCTAGTATCCCAGCCTGGAATAGGTCGTGCGTTAAAGGTATACACTAGTTCTAGGCGGGGCTATTAAATAAGCATGTCCCGACTAAATAAACGTCGAATGCAGACCTCATTTTTTATTCGGCAAGTATACGGGTTGAATTAATTTTCAGTAATTTGCTTGTCATAAGGGACGGACAATGGGTGGTACTTCGATTTAAAAAATACAAAAAACCCAAGGTCTGATGTCCTGGGTACACTGTGGTCGAGTCTGACCTTTCTTCGTCAAAGGCTGTGTTAGCTCTTGAGCACAAGCCTAAATTTACAATCTCTTCACCCGGAAGGTGATGTTTCCATGAGTGGAGATAGTCTACGAGTGGGCGAAGTTAACTATAAAGCCACGCTAACTCAATAAATTCTTGTTGTTTCGCGCCATCTTTGATTACAAAAATATTGATTCAAACTTTCATCCCGATTAATATTTCTAAGGATTCCAGCCCCGGATTTTTTGCTCCGACTGCGGGGACGAAAATGTATTGATTTGTAATTCTAGTCGCAAGGAAATCATTATTCTATCGCATATGCGGACCGTCTTGATCTCCCCACAATGTGTTGGAGCACTGCTGCACACAAAAAATTAGCTCAATATCTCAAGAGGTTTAGAAAAAAAAACATATACCACTCATTGCGGAATAATGGAAAAGGGTAAAACTGTGTGTTCCAACCACTTTGAATGAACTTGGGTAAAACGATGCTGGGCTCTTGATAGTGGGGTTAGGCCATGCCAATTTGGAAAATTACTGACATTTAGGACTATTTAACATTTATAAGTAAACTAGGGTTTCTTTTGCTCTCAATTTTATTGCTGTTCCACATGAACATTAACTTGTGTATTATATGTAACTAGTTATTTCATAGCTAATTATTTCTTTTCATAAATTATCGGAAAAATTTAACACTCGTTCATGAAAAAAGGTTGGGAATGGGGCCTTCAGCTGTCCCAACAATTGAACAATTGACAATTGAGAGCTTTATAATACCAGTGAAGTCTACTCACCTAAGAGATCTAATCATTCTAACATTAGTATAGATTACTCGTGAACTAATGACCTAAAGTATATAATAGAAGACCCCCCTTTCTTATTCTCTTGAGAGAAGTGGACAGTCAGACAGGCAGTTTACATAATAGACCATCAATTTCGAGTCTAGAAAACGTCTTTACACCGGCAATTACCGGATTTTTATTTCAAAACATAAAGGATTTCAAAGAAAAGTGCGTGCAAGCTGTGTTTGTCCACTTCCATACAGACAATTGATGCAAAAAGCAACAGCATGCCGTCAGGTAAGTAGTGGACGAATGGTGATTATTTTATGTCCACCATTACCAGTTACGAGTCATCTTGGTGTAATTTCCTTGACTATTTTTCAAAACTATACACAAGTCTAGTGGTGTAGCATTTTCCACACAAGGCATTAGCTTCAAAAGGCAGTTTTATTTAAAGAGTTCCTTCCAAATCCAATATCAAGATAATGAAAACATAAGTGGAAAACGAAATCCCGGCTGTCATAAAAATAGATTTAGTTAACGTTTTGTCTTAAATATGGTCAATATGTGACTTTGATTATATATATTGAACTCTTCATTTCATGACAAAAGGCCCAAACTAAATACTAATGAATGGATTCGGCTGATTTGAGATGGATTGTCATCATCTCACCATGTACTGATGTTTACCTTGATCTCTTGAGTTTAGAAAAGACCTTCCGCTTCCGCTTTTTAGCGGAGATAATCGAAGCTGCCACCGTGACTCACGGACTTCACCGATCACTCCCGACAAAATTTGTTATTGTTGTGCAGGCAGGCGAAGGAGTCAGACGACTAATTAGGCCAAATTTGACCAAAAATTAGTCGTTTCATCTTCTGCTATGTATCTCTTTACAATGCAGGAATCTAGTATATGTGAAATTTGTTCTTTCCATTCAAAAATGCTCATTGCAAATCGGTTTTAGAACCTTGGTCCTACAGCAGCTGACGGAACAATAAGCGGAGTCGTTCAGACTTGAAGATCGCAGACGAGGCGAGATAATGGACTTTATGTTTGATTGGGAAAATGAGAACGATAGGTTTTCTTTTGAAGATAGCGAGCGATTTGAGGAAGATTCACTGTGCTCCTGGATAAGCGAACCTGAGAGTCTTTGTAATAATTGGAGAGGTTGGAAAAGACAAAATGGTGGTGGGCAAGCGACCAATAAACAACAGGGTGAGTGTGCCGGAAATGTAGGATTAATAGACATATTCCTTTATTTAATCTTTACAAGAGGGAAAGTGTCTTTTTTCAAAGAAACAAAGAAAGTCAATGCACTGCTTTCCATTGCGCTATGCATGAGTAAAAGACGTATCACATCATGCAGGGTCAATACTCTGATGAAAGGTGAACCACCTTAACTGGTGTGAGCAGTGTTTTTGTAGCTGTCTTACCAATCATTGATTATCAACTTTCTAGTGGAAGAAGTTAAAACTTTGAGTTCATAAGATAGGAAATTCTCGTGTGATTTCAAATTTGTATAATTTGTTTGTTTCTCATTTAGAAGAGTTGATTAATTAAACGTGATTCTCTTTCTTCACATGTTGTATGGGTAAACAATGGCAAAATTTGCACATGTACAGTATATGGTACCTAACTAGTATTTTAATGATATTGATGCAGAGTTTTATTCCCTCGCAACTAGTTGCGGAGGAGGTATAGCATCATTGCCGTGCGTCTGTGTGAGTGTCCAGAACCCAGGGGGTCTCAACCTATAATTTTGGGTACAGACGTCGTGCTGAGATTTTCAAACCACCCACCCCCATTTTTCGAAACCTATACCATTATAGTAATTCGCGTGTTGAAAATTTCTGACCAGTCATTATATTTTATACCAAGAAATTGTGACGTGTTCATGTATAAGTTCGTTGGCTGCTCGCATGCAAGTAAGTGCATGCATGTAATAGTAATACCCGGGTTGTAGTTATATCTCGGGGGAAAATGTCATGATATTTCATGATTACAAATCTTATTAGAGAATGAATTCCAGTGAATAAATTTACCATCCATTGGTATAACAGATTGATAAAAATTGTGTCCCATTGATATATTTCATAATTTGACTTGTCGAAAAGGCGACCCATTCCAGCGGCAAATCGATATAGGAAGATACCTCCTGGGGTCCAGAACCTTGTGAACAAGATAGAAGCAAGGGCATTCATCAGAGGATTGTCAAATCTTCCACAAATGTTACCCCTGGGGAGAGGATGAACCCTGTTGATTTTTAAGGTCAANAAATTCGGACCCAAAATGGCTCTTAAAAAATTACTGTTTTGAACAAGATAGAAAATACAGCATTCATCACAGAGTCATCAAACCTTCTACAAATGCTGGTCATAGAGAGTGGATGAATCCTATTGATTTTCAAGGACAAAGGTCAAGGTCACTATTGACTATTCCCAAAAATTCTTGTGAACAAGATAAAAGATGCAGCATTAATCAGAGGATCATCAACCCTTCCACAAATGTTGCCCATGGAGATGAACTCTACTGATTTTCAGGGTCAAAGGTTAATGGTACTATTGCATCTGTTTATAAATCTTGTGTTGTGAGGGGATTCTACACTTGTGTTGCCTTGTTGAAATTTGACTTTACGTACTGGCCATTTCAAATTCTTTATTAACTTCCACATTGGCATACAACAAACAAGCAGAACAAGTATCTTACCTAGTGTGTAAGCACAATTAGACATTTTAGTGTAAATTAAAAACACATGTAATGATATAATAAACCCAGGGGCAATATTAATGCGCCTTCACAAAGTCATCTCTTAAATCAAAACAGTCTTTCAGATACCTGCACGTTCTAATTAGTGTTTTGAAAGGTTTGAAGATTTGCAAAACTAAAGAGTATAAAGTCATTGGAAATTCCTGTGAATAGACTATCATATAGATCTTGCTCAAATATTAGCATAGAGTGGACACTTCAGTATAAAATGTTTCTCATCTCCAATTACATTTTGGGCAAATTTGGCCATTGGAGTCCAATCATTGTTAAAATGTATTGTCACTTCTGACACTTCATGCTGATTGGAAGGAATTCCAATAATGGATTGAAAGGAATTTGTAGTGGTTGAAACTTTTGGAATGTTCTTGGACAGTTTTCAAAAATTCTGGTGATGTTTTATTTATTGGTGACGATCAATTCTAAAAGCATTGATTATTGACGATTATTTAATAATTTATTATATTACAAATTTGAAATATGCATACATGTACCACTAATTATTTGAAACAAGAGGGTGTCATAATAACTTGATTGTGGTCTTTTACATTAATATATCTGATGAACTATGAAGAAAATGATCTGATTTCTCGCTTGAGTAGTTAGTTACTTGCTTGGGTATGTTTCCCCTCATTTGACAGGTTGTACAACTGTTGAAGCTTATGTAACAGGATTGTATGTCTGGTTCATCAAATTACATAAAATTGTTCTATTAATGTGTGTAACGAAACTTGATTTATATTTACCTATGTTTTAATTAACCTTTTCCCCCCTTGCAACTAGTTGCGGAGGGTATAAAGCATCACTGATGTGTTTGTGCTTGGAACCTTGTAAACAAAATAGAAGCTAGGACATTCATCAGAGGGTCATCAAACCTTCCGTTAATGTTGCCCATAGAGAGAGGATGATTCCTATTAATTTTCAAGGTCACTATTGACCATTGCCTCAAATAAGAAGTGGGGGCATTCATCAGGGAATCATCAAATCTTCCACAAGTGTTGCCCATGGAGAGAGGTTGAACCCTATTGAATTTTAAGGTCAGGAGTCAAAGGTCAAGGTCACTATTGGGCGATAGAAGATGCAGCATGTACCAGAGAATCATCAAACCTTCCACAAATGTTGCCCAAGAGGGTGAACCCTATTGATTTTCGAAGGTCAAGGTCACTATTAACTGTTGCCTTGCGTTACAAGGGGATACTATGCATTGTCTTGTTACTTTTTAATATCTTGCACATGACCCTTGGATTCAGCTTTAATACCTTGCAATAATATAGAGAGGAGGTGCTGACATTCACCCCCATCCACCCTTGGTTAAATATTCTTTTTAAAAAAAAAGTCATTTCAAATTTATTATCTTGTTTTTGGCTTGACAAAAAAATGTATCAAGTCAAAAGTCCCCACCTCTGGCCTTCAAAAATTTTCTGAATCTGGTCCAATTTGGGTATAATAAAGAATTTTCACTTTTTATCTGGAGATCTGTCCGTTGTTTCTAAGTTCTTGTCTGGAGATGAAATGCCGGTTAGGTCATCACAAGGAGATTCGTGTGATTAAGGTTTCCTTAAGTTATACAATATGGCTGGGTTTTAGGCAGTTTACACTTAATAAACCACAATGGCGTGATATAAGTATAGTAAAATGTTCCACCGGTGAACATATAGACATGTATTCCAGTTATAACTGCCATGCATTCAATAATTCGTACCTTGTCCTCTGTATATTATTCTTTGGAGATACCCTTGTAGTGAGAATAAAAAAAATCCATGTATAAACTGCAATATAATTTCTTCTCTGTTCAAACCGTTCTATCTTTGTGAGTTTCAAACTGTGATAATCAAGAGTCAGCATTTATCTCTTTCAGAATTTGTATTTGTTCCTCATTCTGCAGTCTGATCAAATCAATGATGCTTTTATCTTTTTGGATCTTCAGTACAAAAATGTTTGTTAACAAGACCAGGAGTAAATTTCCACAGGCCTGTGGTTTAAGATATGTGTGGGAGTTATAGCATCAAGTGCCATGCATACTGTTATATTTTTATGTTTCGAGTTGAACTTCACACATATTAGTTACACATTAGCTATTAACAAAAAGAAAAATTGCACACATTGTCAAGTAAAAAAGCATTTTGATACTTGCAATATGTTGAACATAATAAGCTTCGAAAAAAGAAAAAAAGAGACAGAGAGAGAAGAAGCAAAATGGTTGTATACAAATGATAAAAAGTAATGATTATGATAAGTTTTAGTATGTTTGAGTACAAAACTGTTGTTTAAAAAGAATCCACATGTTTTCAGCTGGTGGTGTTTCTTCACTGGTGGAGTTAGCCTCAAAGGCAGTCGCGTGTCATATACCGTTCGAGGTCGTAGAGCATTTCCTGCAGCCCATTCCTGAACAGTTGCAGCTCAGGATTGCATTTTGGAGTTTTCCAGAAAATGAAGAGGACATCCGGTGAAATTAATAGCTTAAAGAATCACAAATTATTTTCTATTGATTGATATCATTTATGAAGTTTTTGTGTTAATTTAAAAAAAAAAATAGAGAGAAAAAGGTTAACTGTATGTGCTACAATATTATTGGAGTTCAAACACATAACCAATGAATTGATGTAGATACGGTATTAGCAACTCATGGTTTAAGTCAATCATTTGAATAATAAGAATTGTTGTAGTCATAGTATTAACACATTATTAATAAGTAGTCTATATTTACAATATTTATGTTGAGCTAGTTGTATTCCTGTCTGGCCAAAAATGGAAGTGCAGATGAGTTTCAGAAGGGAGAACACCTTTACAAAACCAAAATCTGTGAAAGAAGTTCTGCAAATTGTATTCATTGTTACTTTCTCCTAAAGTAATTTATTTTTATTCGTCTTTTGTCTTTTTTTTTTTTTTTTTTTTTGAAAACAGTGATGAAAATGTATTGGTATAAAATTTTGTGTCACATATTATATAAATTTCAGGATTCCATCTAAGTGCATCAGTAATACCACCCCAGGGTTTACAACAAGCAAAGGGGAATTTCAATGTGGCGGTGGTGTTCGACCGGAGGCGGATCTCGTCCTGTACGTGCACCTGTAACAGTCAGCCATCTTGGTGTTCCCATGTTGTGGCTCTCTGTCTGTACAGAATTCACCAGGTAAATGCAGCCATTGTCAACACTGTGATGTATATTATGCAGTGATAATTGATGCATGCCATGCATAAAGAATTTTTTACAGGAAACAGGGTCAGAATTCCTGACAATGCAAATCAAAACATGTATAATTATAAGTTTGTTGTGACTAAAGAATTTTGTTTACATCTGGGAGTTCCATTGGTGTTGAATAATCGGATATTTATGAAGAGAGCTATTGTGGTTTAATATACATAGCTCAGTGTTTCAACAATTTTAATTAACACCAGCAGGTTTTTTTTTTTAATAAAAATCTTTATATTGTGTTACTAGGCAACATCAGTAAAACTGAGGGCACCTGTATCAGAGTCCCTGTCCAGGCTACACAGAGATCAACTCCAGAAATTTGCACAGTATCTTATAAGTGAATTACCACAGCAGGTGACTTCTAATTTTTGTCAATATCCCATACATGAGATGCATCTATATGTATACAGTGTTAAGTTCTGTGTTGATTGTATGTTACATAAGATGCAAAAACTCTGCTGTATGATGTTTGCCATCAGATCTAGAAAATCTATCATGGTAGAAATTTTTGTTTTGTATATATGTTGAACAATATGATGATAGTAAGTAGTTTAAATAAGAAACAAAGATACAATATTTGAATGTTAACAGAATCTTGTCCATTTATTTTCTCTGAGTATTGCAATCTGAACTGAATTCTGGTCCTCTTTGACACAGATTTTACCAACAGCCCAGCGACTTCTAGATGAGCTGCTATCTTCCCAAGAAAATGCCATGAATTCAGTCTGTGGAGCCCCAGGTGTGTACTGATATTGTTTTGTTATTTCTGATATTGTTTTGATATTCCTGATGGTGTGTATTGATATTGTTATTTTCAAATTTTATTTTTATGCCCCTGGAATTTTTGGGGCATATAGTTTTTGGCCTGTCTGTCTGTTTGTCTGCAGGAAAAACTTAAACATTAGCTTTAACTTTTGAATGGTAAGTTTTGGGGCTTTCATGTTTCACATACACATGTATGTGTATTCCTTATGACAAGCCCTTCAAACTTGGAACCTTCTGACCTTGGTGTTGAACTTTGACCTACTTTTCAAAAATTTAAACATTGGCCATAACTTTTAATGGTAAGTGATAGGGATTTCATATTTCACATTTGTATTCCTTATGGCAAACCCTTTACACTGGTGCCAAAAGTTTTGATCCCCTGACCTTGAACTTTGAACTAATTTTCAAAAAGTTTCACATTGGCCATAACATTTGAAGGGTAAGTGATAGACCTTTCATATTTCTTGTGAGTAATCCTTTTGATAAGCCCCTTCCACTGGCATGTGGAATCTGGGGGCATCTATGTTTCACACACAATTGTGAGTGCTCTATCTCACGAGTAATTCAACAACTGACATTTGAATTTTTGCTGACCATTAGAAATACCTCAAGTGTGCACTGCAAACATTATAATGGAAAAATAATTTTTTGGCTCAAAATGTATGTGTCTATGTCCCTTTAAGATAAAGGTCACACAGTTGATGTTGACTACAGTATGATGAAAAATATTCACAATTTTGGAGTGCAGTGGGCAATGTAGATCGTATTAACATGATAAAACAGCAAATTTAAGAATGCATTATTTAAGCAATCATGATAGATTTTGAGTTTGATGTTGAACATACATACACATTAAAGACTAGGTGCTTAAACATGGATGGTGAAAAGTGTTATTTTGGAGTATGTCTTACGAGTTAGACTAAATGCCATAGTAAATGTGATCTCACTATTCAGCAAATAAGTAGTTCTGAAGTGTTGAGTGTCCATAGGAAATGGGTAGGAAGCCCTTGAGTGGCTAGGTTTAGTATGTAGAGGGAATGTGAATATGAGTGACACATTTGGAGAGCTAATGTTTGCGATTTTTCACAGATCCGACTGCAGGTCCTTCAGCCAATGAACAAACTTCCTGGTGTCTTGATGAATTAGCGCTGCACGAAAATGTCAAGAAAACGCTGGTCAAATTCTGTGTCCCGTCTCCTATTGTCTTCAGGTGAAATATTTAGATATACTATGCTTGAATTCATTTTCCCAATGCAATGTCATCCGATGAAAAATTGAATGTAGATAAGCACCATTATTTCCTATTGATTGTATGATGCCATATAACATGCATTGATTGATTGGGAAAATTTCCAAAGGCTATGAGCTTGAATTGTAAGTGTTTTTTTTTGGGGGGGGGGGGGGGGGGCAGTCCATAAAGTGACAAAATTAATTTTTTTCTAAATGCTGTTTTCAACATTAGCTTGAAGTGGAAAATTTGGGCAAATAATTATAAAAATTGACTGCCTTGAATGCACCAAATCACTTTTTACTAACCTCTTAAAATTAGGGATGTCAACGAATATTCGACTATTCAAATAGTCTTCGATAACATCGACGTTCGATTAAAAAAAATTTAATCGGGAATTTCATGAAACTTTGTAGTTATGAAGAACATACCATGTAGATGCGCATATACACAGGAACTTTTAATTAATTTTTTTTTCTGGGAGTTATGCCCCTATTTTTGCCAAAATTAAGTATACTACTGAAACAGTTTGTCAGTGCAAATCTTCTGAAACTGCTCAACAGAATTTCATGAAACTTTGTAATTATGAAGAACATATCATGTAGATGTGCATATACACAGGAAATTTGATTCAATTTTTTTTTCTGGGAGTTATGCTCCTTTTAAACTTAGATTAAATATACTTCTGAAACAGTTTGTCAGCGCAACTTCTCTGAAACCGTGCAACAGAGTTTCGTAAAACTTTGTAATTAATAAGGACATACCATATAGATGAGCATATTTACAGGAAATTCTGATTTGATTTTTTAAGGAGGAATTTATGTCCCTTTGACTTGTTTACCAATTATACACTGAATAGTAGAAGGATAGAATTGTTGGTTTTGTATGTTTAATGAAAATATCTCTTACTTTATTTTAAAAAAAAAATCCTAGTATAATCAATAAATAATTATGTGTATCCATTTATAACCGATATTCAGTTATTAGTATGATTTTCTACCTGATTGCCCAAAACTACCTTTCATAATGTACAGCATTCTCAAGCAATGTTGGAGCGTGGGGAATGTAATAAGCTTGCTCACTTTTTCTTTAATTTTTTTGTTTATTGTAAAAAAAATATATTTCAACAGTTATGAGAAGGGAAAAAGTGTGTTATATTGTATATGAATTTATAGGTCTCTCTCTCTCTCTCTCTCTCTCTCTCTCTCTCTCTCTCTCTCTCTCTCTCTCTCTCTCTTGGGTAATTAATTGTTTTCGGGAATTTTGTTACAGTACCGTTAACTATTGATGCTCTTGGGTAATTAATTGTATTCTGTTTTGTTACAGCGATGTTAACTATTTGTCTGCTACGGCTCCTCCTGCCGCTGCGGAGTGGCAGAGTTTGCTCCGCCCCCTTCGTGGTCGGGAACCAGAGGGAATGTGGAACCTGTTGTCAATTGTACGGGAAATGCTGAGGCGAAATGATAGTAATGCTGTACCACTTCTGGAAATCATCACGGACGAGGTTCTGCAATGTGAACAGGTCAGTCCAAGCACAACATAGTATGGAAGGAAAGAGATGTTAACGTTTATCATATTATATACTGTAAAATCATATAAATTTTTGTTGAGAATTTAATTTCGTTATTTTTGTGAGTAAATGAAAACAACTAATAATAAATCCATGACAAATTTTTGCACTGAAAATGAATATATGCAAATGAGTTATATATGAACAAATATTATTGTCAGGGAATTCATTATTAGATTCAAAACCACAAAATTTTAAACCCATGAAAATAAATGATTTTACAGTAGTATTACAAAGAGATCTGAAATTTTGGAATCCTTGAAATATTTAGTTCTTGCTGTCCATTTCGTGTTGATCCAAGAATTCAATATTAATTGTTGTTTTAATTGTTGTTGTAGATTCTTGTATGGTGGTTCACAACAAAAATAACAAATAACAACAATAACAATATGGGGAGGGGGAATGGAGGATCGGGATCGAATGCTACGCAGCATGCTGCCTCAAGTCTGTGTGATGAGATCGTAACACTGTGGAGACTGTCAGCTCTGAATCCTAAACTGTCACCCATACAGAGAGATGACTTGGCAGTCAAGTTTAGAGAATGGCATATTTCCACCATCGAAAAAGTAAAGAAAGCTAGATCCTCCTCCGTGAATGGATCATCCAACAGTGGAATTAAGAAAAACGACATGGAGAACTTCATAGGATTCAAGCCAAGCATTGAAGCCTGCAATTTAGAATGGTCAGATTATCCTATTCCGGGGGTCACTTATTCTGAAAAAGAAGGATCATGTTATTTTAAATACAGATTCAACAAACACAGTGACAAGGAAACTAAAAAACCATCCAGAATTCAAGCAATGCCCGTGTGCTTAGGTACGATCATTAGCACAGATAACAACACGACATTAGCACAAGCTCATTGCATACTGCAGGACGCTCAGGAATTTTCTTCCAATATTAGGCGAAACAACAACCTGGCTAGTCAGAGAGATAGTGTAGTGAATGATGGCGCCATTAGTTCAGGGTCTGAAGGCTTTTGTGAACCAGAGCGTACAAGTTCAATATTCCGGGGGGACTCAGATTCTGGATCAGAAATGAAAGAAGTGAACAGTAGGAGTAATTCATTAGATGGTCATGATTTACGAAACTATGCTCCCGAACTTATATCAAGTAGTTTTGGACTTGAACGTCCTGACAATAGTGTATTTTCACATGGTGCAAGTAATGTGGATGAAGTGTTTGAAGGGGCAGAGGGGGGAGCAGAGGGAGGGGTGGAGGAAATGAGTATCGGAATGTTTGGAAATGAAGCGGGTGAACAGCAAATGATTGATGAAGTAAATGCCCAGTCACATAGAGCAGAAAACTTGGATGTCCATCATGCAATGGATGAATATCAGATTTATTACTTCAACAACCCCAAGATACCAGAACCTCCCAAGAACAAAGCAGACAAGTCAGATGAACCAAACCTCTTTGCTGGTGTTAAAGATCTCAATTCCATGCAAGATGTATGTTATTTCAGTATCAATGGTTTTTTTTCCCTATCTTCTTATATAACTGGTACTAATAAACAGTCCTGTTTCTAATGCCAAATGCTATAAATTTTTCGCAATTTTGAGGGTTAAAAAATGCCCAACATCTTAAATATAAATTAGAGGTCAATGAAAGGTCACTTGTTTGTAAAATTATGAATAATGAATACTTGTCTATACATATGCAGTGTTTGTTTTAAAACTAAAATGCCATTTGAAGACATGAAAGAAAATTTCCATTTTGTTTTACTTTTCTCAACAGAATGGTTGTTGGTACCATTCTGATAAAACAAACAAAAACAAAAAAAGTGCTGTACAAACAGTATTTGATCTTAGAATTGATTGTCTTAGTTTAACAGTCTCTCTATGTAGAATATACAAAATAAGACTCAAAGTTTCAAATGATAGGTAAGGAATTATTTCTTCCGTTTGATTTGTTATTGGAACCTTTTTATCTTGTTTATGACATATTTTGTTTTTGGAATCTTTTTATCTTGTTTATGACAGATTTTGTTTTTAGAATCTTTTAAATGTTATCTTGTTTATGACAGATTTTGTTTTCCCGAGCTGAGGCTCTCCACGCACACGGCCACACTAGAGATGCTTGTCGACTCGCTCAGAAATTAGCGGAGGAACTGCTAAGTAACCCACCAGATCTCCTGGCGGAAACCGCAAACCTTCCAGCACTCAAAGGTTGCGCAGGAAATTTTCAAAGTATTGTATAGTTGCTTTTAAATATTATGTTGCTTAAGTTGCTTACAAGAATATTGTACATGTGGAGAAATTCTTTTAAAACATTGTGTATCTTAAACATTGAGACTATAGTTTTTTTTTCCCCCTTGTATTTCAGGGAAGAAAAAGAAAGCGTTAACCAGCATTAGCTTGTTGGCCAGTTCTACGCTGTCTAAGGCTGCGTTCCTATGTAGTGTATTAGCGGAGGAAACGGAGTGCCACCATTTGGCGTTTAAAGTTGGAATGTTTGGCCTAGAAATGCCAAGACCCCCAGCTTCTACCAAAGCACTTGAGGTACAATGTACATGTGTATTGTTCCCTAATATATATACCCGGTAGATGTACAAATTATGGTATATCGTATAATTTATATACTTAACTAGGACATGAATACTGGTGTGTAACTGATGTTTGACTGAAATTTGGAAATAAAAATGATGTGTAGTCATTATAAGACAAGAATAGACTTGATTTTGAAATTTGTTTTTGTATATTTGAATGTACTCTATAGGTAAAGCTAGCATATCAGGAGTCGGAAATTCTGAGTCTGTTGAAAAAAATTCCTCTTGGGCCCGCCGAGTTGGCTGTTCTACGTGAGAAAGCGGAGGAGTTGAGAGACGGCACCTTCAAAACTCGCGGAGACGCGCTTCTGCCGCTCACCTTGGCAACATTCATCTTTGATTCTCTGTGCCTACCAGGTATTTCTCATCACAGGAGTCTTCCATATTGTTAGGTCACCTGAGTAAACTTTCCATATTGTAAAGGTCACCTGAGTAAACTTTCCATATTGTTAGGTCACCCGAGTAAACTTTCCGTATTGTTAGGTCACCTGAGTAAACTTTCCATATTGTTAATCACCTGAGTAAATTTTCCGTATTGTTAGGTCACCCGAGTAAGCTTTCCATATTGTTAGGTCACCTGAGTAAACTTTCCATATTGTTAGGTCACCTGAGTAAACTTTCCATATTGTTAGGTCACCTGAGTAAACTTTCCATATTGTTGACTATAAGGTAGATCTCTACATTGTCATAATGGCTGACTTCCTTTCGAAATATGGACAAAATATCACTATCGGGGTTATTGATTTCAAAATTAAATGTTAGCCGAGCTGCTCAGTAAGTTAGCTTGCCTTCTGAACTGCAGATCGCGGGTTCGATTCCAGCAGGGGTTTTAAATTTTTTTCAAATTGTTTCTCTATCTAAATACTGCATTTTTTGACGAAATAGAGTGGATTTAAAACTTTTTATTTTCAAAATTTTGTTTAACATATCCAATTTTTCATCCACGGTCAATTTCTCTGGTGTAGCATTCCTCCTTGAGGCTGTTATTACATGAAGAGATTTGTATCATTATTGTTATTACAGCTTTCCCAGTTGGCTGTTCCAGTAGCCGCCTCCGAGTCGGTCGGTACAGATTACTGTTAGAACCAGTGTGGTGAAAAGCTTGGTTTGATGGAGCAGTAGCTGCACTAGGTATTCAATAACTTAATGAATCTATTTCACTCTATATTTAAGAGGGTGGTTAATGTATGTCTCCCAGAATCGAAGATTTGGGGGCATAGATTATTTTTAAGAGATGAGTTAGGAATGGAATGAGGAGTGTATTCAAAGTGTGTAGATTAGATATATCTTAAAGTGTGGTGTGATCACACACTTATAGCAGAACCTACGTAGTGACTTTATGTATACTTTTAGAGGAATGTAGGATTCCAGGAGTGAAGTTTTGGAAAAGGTTATTAGTTCATAAATGGTGACCAAAGGGAACTATAGGTTCCTATTTTTCTGTCTTGTTGGTCTGTCTGTCTTCTGTCTCTCCCTCTGTTGTCTATCCGCATGTTTTCCCACACTTTCTTATGCCCCTTATATCAGATATTTTGGGGCATAAGTTTTGGCCTGTCTGTCTGCAGAAACTTTAAACTTGGTCCTAACTTTTGAGTTGATAAGAGATAAGGCATACTAATTTTGCATGCATATTCCTTGTAACAACCTTTCTTTTCAATATACCTTTTTAGTACTAACCTTCTCACTTTAAGAGTTTGGCCATATGGTGCCATCATTGTTTCAGAAGGCACATTTTTTGTTTCCTTGTGTGTTGATTAGGAAGCTGAATTTTAATGATGTGGTTGACTACTGAGTAGTTAGTGGCTCCAGAAATAATTTCCGGATTTGGTTCTATACTAAAGTGTGTGTGATATAGGTGTCTCTCAGTGACGTGCTGGCGTCTCTGTAGATTTTGGTGTTTGTGCCGGTTTAACAGTAAGTACAGACGTCATTATCTTTTTATTCTAAGTGTGAACTTGTGGTTGGTGTGTAGATTGTAAGTCTAGTGCTCTTCATGTGACATACTGTATGTGCTTAAATGTTGTATGTAAGTCTACTGCGTAAGCAGTCTATGCATATGTCAGCTGTCGCCATGTCCGGACGAAGTCAGGTAACAATGTTTTGCATAAAATTTTTTGTAGACAAGGTTGTACGATATGGCAAAACACTCTAGTTGCTAGCGTATGCTCGTGTCGTTGTGAGGTAAGAGCTCTTTTGATCAGAGAGGCAGGAGCTCTCTCGAAGCTTTCTATAGTAGATGACCAGGTCGGTAAGCTAGAGATAAGCATAAAAGCTTGACTCGTGTAGGTGTACAGTGGTACGAACTCACCTCATTGTAAAGTGAAACACTGAGGAATTGGAGGTGCTATTTACATAGTAACACCCAGTTGTCCCATCATAGATCGCTACGCTGATCTACGATTCGATTGCCCTTCCACGATGAATATGTGCGTCAGACTCACCACGTTTATGACGTTCTTCGTGATATTTGAACTACAGCACACTCGTCCAGTGATATTATGAAATACAGTGCTTATCTTCAAAAATATTCGAACATCAGAGAATAAAGAAACAATTCTAATGGAAGACATTTTTAGACACTTAACAAATGAATTACACGCGAAATCATCAATGTGCAATATTTCGAAGTAACCCTATCCAAAAGACGATGATGTTCTGCAGATGACAATTAAAATCAAGCTCTTTCACTCGCAGGAAGCTACACAGCAACTCGGAAAGTGAACTTCTCCTTGGGCCACAGCTTAAGACTCACTCTGAAGTTGCTGCAGAAGATAGCTCACTCACTCCCCCAAACAAAAGCATCAACCCACGCTAAACATGAGGAATGGTGGCAGTGAAAACGGCGACGTCAGACCTTGGGGACAGCCTTTGTTCCACCCTGGTTGGTTATCGGACTCGTAGGAGACAGCTTTGTTCCACCTCTTCTGGTTTGACGATCCTAAGAAGATGATGTCAGATGAGCAAATGCATAGTGTATAATGACCTCGCTGTAGTAATGCCATGTTGGTCTTGTAAGCAACTCCCCCCCCCGTGGAAAATGGC
>CAJDSM010017041.1:0-18068 GCA_903981925.1 Ostrea lurida | reverse complement strand
TTTCCGACTGGCCCCAATGGTATCCTTCGACCGAAGACAGATTTTTTAAAAAGGCATCTTCCGTTATATAACTCATATGTAAAACTTAAAGTCCTTACTGATCCCCTATTGCTGGCCCCCATCTCACTCCCGAGACCGCGTCCCATTGATATTCTCCCTTTGGACGACAAACGTTGAATCGCTCCTCCCATATACCAGGAAGCTCGATCTCATACTCAAATCCTTCACGCCTTTCCTGGCCCATGGGTTCCTTCTGATGAAACGAAGTTTTTAAATGATTCTTCCCTATCCATAACGCTCACATATGTTAGAAACTGTTCGATTCCCCTATTGTCGGCCCATCTACCCCGGGGGTGCGCATGATTGAAACCAAACGCGAAAATTGGATTCTCCATCTATGATCAGGCCGAGCAGCTTCACTTTACCGTCCTGTCCACTATTAAAACTTCAAGCTTTCCTGGCCCGAGTGGTTCTTGAGGATACAGAACAGATTTTTAAAGCATTTTCCCTATAAGGATCATATGTAAAACTTTGAATCCCCTCATTGTAGGCCCACTTCGTGACACCCCCGGGCTGCGCCGAGCTCCCTCACACGATTGACTACGATCCCCGCGGTGGCCGGCCCTCATCACCTTACAACTTGAATCCTCCTCTATATCCAGTGAGCTTCCATATGTACATTCAGCTTGATCCTGGCCCAGTGGTTCTTGAGAAGAAATTTCTATAAAGTTTCTTCGCCTATATAATCCATATGTTTAAACTGTTGATCCCCTATTGTTGGCCCATCGTACTCCGCCGGGGTCATGATCTTAAACAACTTGAGATCTCCTCTATAATCAGAAGAGCTCATCCTCTATAAAATCTTCAGTTTCTGACCCAGTGGTTCATTGAGCATAAGAAGAGATCCTTTTTTCTCTGACGCACATGATTTCCCTATTAATCATATGTAAAACTTTTGATCCCCTATTGTGGCCCCATGCGTACCCCCGGGTTTTCGATGATTCTGACACGAAACTTTGAATTCTCCTATATCAAGGAAGCTCTCAATATTACATTTCAGCTCTGCGCCCAGGGGTCTCTTCAGAAGAAATCTTTTAAAGATTTTTCCCTATATTAATCATATATGTAACACTTTGATCCCCTATGTGGCCCCATCGTACCCGGGGTCATGAATAATGAACAAACATTGAAATCCCTCCTATATCAGAAGCTTCCATATAAATTTTCAGCTGTTCCTGGGCCCAGTGGTTCTTGATCGAAAAGAGATTTTTAAATGACTACCACCCTATTTTTTGCATTTTCGCTGATTATCTCCCCTTTATGGGGGGCTCTGCGTCCTTCCCATAATTTTGTTGAACAAAACTTGAACTCTCCCCTCAGCCCAAGGAATGATACTGTACCAGTTTGAGCGTTGTGATAAATTTCAGTTACAGTAGGTTCCTGGAGAAGAAGTTCGAAAACTGTGAAAAGTTCACGACAGACGGAACAGACACCGGACCCGACAGACAGACGATACAGACGGACCAGGAAGACGTACACGACAGACAGACGGACGAGACAACAGGCGATCAGAATAGGCTCGACTTTGAACCTTCGGTTCAGGTGAGGTAAAAAGCCTTGATGGTCACCTCAATAAAAAAAAAAAATTCAATTACCACGCTTTGAAAACTTTGTCCAGTTAACGTAAGATACAGCAAGAATCAGACATAAACCCTTTGCCACAGCTCTTGTTCATCACACACTGACCGAGCACTCCGGTCCGTCCATATCATTGGTCATTGATGTCAAATCACGTATCTATAGATCCAACCCACCGCCCCTCGAAACTCCCCAAAGTCAGACAGGGACTTGGGATCAGAGGAAAAAAAATCCTTCAGTGAAAAATAATCATCAATGTTACTGGTTTACTGATCAATCTAATTTGTTGTCTGTAGTCACAAATGTCCCGATCAGTGGTACATACTGTAAAATTAATGATTTTACAGTAACATATCAAGCTACATACTCCACAAAGTATTGTTGGGACATGGGCAAATCTATATTAGGGAATGTACACTGTACTCAATTATCTGATGAAATAAAATCCAGGTATTGACAATCTGGGAAAAGAAATAAGTTACTGTTAAACTACCAACTGCGGGGGTGTAGGGTGTGGGTGAGTGTGTGTAAGGGGGAGGTGGGTGTGTTGGGGTATTAAAAATAATTTACCTTGACAGCCTGATAAGCGGCTCCTTCTTTGTTCAGTCTCGTCATGGCGGCCTGCAGCATGCGCCAGGAGACGGTTTTTCCTGACTGCGTGTTTCCGACGATCATCACGGAGTGTCTGGAAGTCTTTGTCTCGTACAGCTGTATGACCTTGGTCAGCGTGTGACTGTTCACCTGGAGGCAGTTAGCCTTCAGCTCCTCTGTGATGGCTTTCTTCATCTGAAATGTGGATGAAATAGGAACTGTAAAATCATGCAGATTAAGAGCTATTAGATTTATCGATCCCTCCACCACAAAATATAGTCCCTACCAAACCCTTTCAAAATTTAAATTCACACAAAATTTATCAACTGGATAGGGTTCAGTAACAGATGTGTAATATTTTTCACCAATGGTATCAGTATTGAACCAGTAAATACAGTTGAACTTTGTTATCTCGAATACCATATCGTTATGTCATTTGGAAGTCCCAGCTACCTATTTTGTTATTTAAACCTTGATATCTCGAATCCATGGCTTATCTAGAACTTTTTTCTTGGTCCCATTCATGCTCGAAAGTAAAAAAGTCTAAACTGTACTAGAATAGATCCTGCACAGTTGTGCTCCCAAAAGTCAGAGCCTAACTTCCTTAATTACCTGTGGTTCTCTGATACAGTATATCACATATTTCCATGCTAAACGAAACATGGTTATATGTTATTTAGATCATCAATACTATCCATTACACTCACTTACCTAAATGATATTCTATCTGGTTACATTACACGAATTCTATCTGATATGATGAAGATCAGAAAGATCCTCTGAATAGCCATCGTAGGACGTTTTCTATTCCTGGGAATAAGTCAGACATGATTCCATTAAACAATGGCAGATCGGTGGAAGTCAGTTTGGCCACGTTCATGTCTTTCATGGAGAGAAGCAATATCTGAAAAATTTACAACAGGTTTTGTTTAATCACTCACCCTCCAGCTTCTATACTCATTGAAGCAAATTCAGTTGATTTCTTGGAAAAAAATATGTCGAAACTTGACTTGAGTCTGCCTTAAGTTTGAGATTTTTTTAAGAAATCCAAGCCTGAGCATCTCAACATGACCCGAGATTTGATGAAATCCAAACATTCACTTCATGCAATTTTTGCCAAGGCACATCAAATACAATTTATATTTATCAAAGCCTCTAAATATTTGTTAGTTCCATAGGGTAAAAACTATGAATTTGGATTTGCATAGTTTATATTTGAATTTACTTCGAAAGACAAATAAAAGGGGGGGGGGGGGTTATCTATCAACAAACTGTACAATATTTAAAACATTAAATTTCATATAAATCTGAAAATAAACATTAATGTTAAGCTTACTTTATGTACAGTTTATTATCTAACACTATCAATGACTACATTGAATTCGACTGACCTCTTCATCTGGCATGTTGGGGTTTGACCTCTTCTTGGAGCCAGCATATCTCAACACGGACACTAACGCACGCAGTCCAAAGTCATAGTGGTCCTGTTTTGACAGTTGTTGTTCAGCCAATGAATACAGAGTGTACACTTTCTTAGCAAGGAGCTGTATCAAAAACAAAGATTTAGAAAAAACCAAACCCTTTTTTTCTTTTGCTCTAATGTAAAGTTTTTAATTTCAAAGTGAAATTGAGAACATTGAATTCTATTTAGAATAAAGGATAGAGAACGTCAATTACCCTGGTATTTCCGAAACCTTCTCCAAAGAGAATGATTTCAGAAATCATGCCCGAGTCTGGTACCACCATAGCAATAGGGCGGAACATTGATTTCAAGTTGTCAGGCAACTCTGTTCTGCCAGCATATCCTGGGGGAAAAACATCACAAACATGGTCACTGGCATATTTATAGCGATGATGCAATATAAATATGATTCAAGAAGTTAACACAACACAGAAGGATAAGAAATGAGTTGACGTGAAGTAGTTTACCTGGATTCATGGTGATAAAGATCCCACAGGACCACACTAAATCAATTTCTCTTCCCTCGAACACGAATCTAGCCTGTCCAGTCGACAGAGCCAGTAAAATGGCCAGAATCTGCTGAGCGACCACGGACAGCACTTCAATGTTGATTCTGTTAAACTCGTCAAAGCAGCCCCAAGCCCCGGTCTGTAATCAATCATTTTTACTATAATAAGAATATTGAACATATCAAAGACTTACAAAATTTATCATTTTCATTATAAAAATAGTAACAAAAATAGTGACAAAAATTCTAACATATTATTTACTTCGAAGATGAGGTACATACACATATTTCATATTAAACTTCATTTTTCTAAAACAACCATTTTTCCAATCACACGATTACTTTTCGTAATGAATCTAGTTCACAGCACTTAAAACACAGTTCTATGATTGTATACCTGCGCTAGACCTGAGAACATTTTGCCCATGGATTTGTAGTCCAGCCCCTCCGAGCAGTTCACGACAATGACGTACATCCCCAGCGACTTGCCCAGATCTTTCACGGTCTCGGTCTTGCCCGTTCCTGCGGGGCCTTTCGGACTTCCTCCTCTGTGGAGGTGTAGAGCTGTGGTCAGCGTGACGTAACACCTGTCGGTCAGGGGAGTGATGACCAGACGACCGGAATTTCCTAGGTACTCGTAACCATACGGAAACTGTGTATTGGTCTGCTTCACAACACAGTTGTCTATTGGAGGCTGTAAAAACAAAAACACATGAAATGGGTTAATATACAAAAAACGGCAGGATTCGATTCTAGAGTCTCAAAAACTTTCTAATTCGGTAATCCACTAAACCATTGATTACAAATAAGTTGTACATGTACAAGACCTTACATGCAGTGCTGCACAACTAATAAATATAAACAAATGATACAAGTTTTGTCAAGGCATGAGGCCCATTAGATAAAAGCTGTCTTTAAAATTAACTTTTTTGACAAATTTTGAATTATTCTAGTGTAGAATACTTCTTTATCATGTCGCGCTTCAACCAATTAAGGATGTCAGATGACTCAGATCTCATTTGCAAAAATTTATAAAAACATGCATTGCGTGACACTCTTCTGACATCAGACCCTCACGGTTTGTTAAATCTATGCTCACCTTCTCCCAGTACAGCCTCAGCTGACTCAGCCACTCAAAAGCATTCTCGTCCGAGACTCCGCCTTTGATAAGTTTCTCTATAATGTCCCTCGCGTGAATCTCAATAGTCACGAGAGCCACAATCTTTAATCGCTGCATCTTTTCCAACTTTCCTCTGATGGCCTCTGACAATTTGTTCAACATGGCCACCTGCTTTTTCTTCATGGTTTTCAGGGCCTTTTTGTCTCCTCTGTCTTTGGTCAGCCTCAGGGCCTTTTCCACATCCGCCGTCCATTGGATCTGACTGGCCGTAATGCACAACTGACCAGGGTGCTCCTTGATCCATTTGTCCCTCTTGGTCATACCATGCTTTTGTTTAAGGTTTCCTTTACACTTTTTCAATTCATCTTGTAGAGTCCATCTCATGGTCTTCTCCACATTCGCACAACCATGACTGTGAAACAGAAAGTAACATTCACTCAACCATGACTGTGAAACAGAGAGTAACATTGTGAACAGAAAGTAACATTGTGAAACAGAAAGTAACATCACACAACCATGACTGTGAAACAGAGAGTAACATTGTGAAACCGAAAAGTAATATCACTCAACCATGACTGTGAAACAGGAAAATTAACCATTACACAACCATGACTTTGAAACAGAAAGTAACATTACACAACCATGACTGAAACAGAAAGTAACATCACACAACCATGACTGTGAAACAGAAAGTTCATACATAAAACATAGACAGCCTACAGAAAAATTATTGATGTTAGAATTGACATTATCTTGAGATAAATAGACTACATGCACTTTAAGCACACCAAAAATATCAGTACATTATCTATATCTCATAAATGACTTCCAGAGGAAGAACAATGACTTAATGATCTCTATGGAAACAACAGAAAATAAAAAGCAATAGTTGCCTTTCAAGTCGTAATGAATCTTTTACATTCAAGTTAAAATTTAAGATAATAAATAAATTTCTGGAGAGACCCAAGGATCTATATCAAATTGCGATGAGGTAAACAAAATAAAATTTAAGATCTAATTAGAAAATTTTTAACTGTAGATAGACAAAAAAAATTTAAACAAAATAATGAGTACCAATAACTTATGCAAGTTGACTATAATTAGATCAATTTAAACAATCAGACTCAACAATTACAAATATAGCTTAGAAGCTTGGGAAGATATAAATATTAAAAGGATTGTTTTGGAAGAATAAATATAAAGGGACAGTTCTCATACCTCCACTGGCCATCCAAGTAAACCGGTCTCTTCGTACGGCAACCACTTCTCCGTCTGTATGAGCTCATAGCATTGGCCTCCCACTTCAGTTCCCGGCTTACAACATGTTACAATGAAACATGTTAACTTTCCCCAGGTAGTCAATATATCGATATTTTTCCGCCGGGTATTCAGTACAGATGCGACAGTTCTAACCTCTCTTAAAGCAGTCGCAAAGCAGCTCTAATGACTGCTCTTAAGTTAAACTTAGAGCAGTTCTGTTACCTGCTCTAGAGCTGCTCCCATGACTGCTCCAAGTTAACTAAGAAACAGCTCTGCTGACTTGCTCTAGAGCTGCTCTGTGACTGCTCCAAGTTCCACTTTATGAAACAGGTCCACGACTTGCTCCAAGTTCGGCTTTATAACAGGTCCACGACTCTCTAAGTTGCACTTAGAACAGGTCCACGACTGCTTCACGACTGCTCCAAGTTTCGCTTAGAACAGGTTCCACGACTGCTCAAGTTCACTTAGAAAACAGGTCACGAACTGCTCCAAGTTCGCTTAGAATACTATATATTAATTAATTTGCCGCTTAATTTCCTTAAATAAAAAAAAAAACAAACCCCAAAACAGAAATTGAAATGCATATTGGAGGTTTATTACAGATTGAATTAGCTATTAAAAAGTGCATATTACGTGCGTTTGATGAAACTCTAATTTGTCTCTGAAATTTACGTACTTCGTTGCTGCTTTCGGTGGATCTTCAATAGGAACCATTTAAACGGTATCTCCTATAAATTATCCAATGGCAAACCGTGAAACTTTTACACCTTCTTGATTCTGTCAATAATGCTTACATTGAACGAAAAGTCTTCCGCACTGTTCTAAATAATTAACAATTTCTCTGTCTTTATGTAAAAATGCAGTCTAATCAATTTCACAGCATTTTCACTTAATACTGACCACTCCACGTTGAAATTTAAAATTGAACTGGGCAGTTTCCCAAAGCTGTTTAATTTATATATACACAGAAGCTGCTCTAATCTTTGACCGTGAGCTGCTCTAATTCTTGACCGAGCTGCCTCTAGAAAAAACAAGCTATAGAGCTGTTCTAATTATGAACCAGCTCACGTAAACTTAGAACAGGTAACTCGTGACGCTTATGATCGCTTCGCGTCTGCTCCATGACCCGCTCCAAAATCACTTAGAACAAGGTCCATTGAAGCTTTGCGCTCTGCGCTAAGTTAACTTAGAGCAGTTCTGGCTGACTGCTCTAGAGCTGCCCATGACTGCTCCAAGTGTTAACTTAGAGCAGTTCTCATGACTGCTCTTATCATATAGGCCTTGAAACTTTATCATGCTTCACTGCCATTGTAGATGTGCATATTGTCAGGACAGGAGATCCAATAATATTTTTCTGAAGTTGTGGTGGATCCAACAGGGGTGGAGTGTGTAATATAGCTTGTGGAAAACTTCTTCTGTACAGCTTATAATGTAGATTTTAAATTATGAGCAGTGCATCCAGTTCTTTGTAGATTGCATATTGTCTGGACAAAAAAGATTCAATAATTTTCTACAATCTTTAGTGGATCTTAAGAAGATGTGGTGTGGATTGTAAATATCTTGTGAACACTAATCTATACAGATTAATCAGAATTAGGACTTGAAACTTATTTTGTACAATACTTCAATGCATTTACAGAATGACAGTGCATATTTATCAGGACAGGGGGGATCCAGTTGATTCTAAATGTTATGTCGATCCAAGAGGGGTGTGGCATGTAATTAACTTGTTGAACACTTCTCATCGTATATTTTAAAAGAAACACTGTTATAATTTTCAAGTTTACCGGAGATTGAACCAATGTTTGCCTATTTTGCAAACATAATAAAAATCTGCATAGCAATTTAGGCAAAATCAGTCTTGAACCTCCGATAAACTGGAAATTTATAACAGTCATTTCTTATAATTAAATTTCCAACGACGATTTTTTTGAAGTCGTAGACTTTATTTTCGAAGTGTCTGAATAAACAAAACAATGTCAAAGTCCATGTAGTAGGAATATAGCATCAACTGGAGTCATATTAGCACTTTGGATCATTGTCTGCAAACGTGTAGAACTGCGACTTAAATATTCAAACTAACGTCATAATAACGATTCGATTATTTGTTTGTTAACGTTTAGAATTGTGACGTTACAAAGTTTTTATACGGTATGAACTGTAAAATTTGGGTTTACACGGATATGAACCTTGAAAATTGTAGTAGAACAGATAGGACACGTGTGCAAAATTTAATTATAGCTTATAATCCAAACAGAAATTCGAAATTTTCTTCAATCTTTATTATATATTATGATGTCAAATTGTTTCATACAAATTTACAAGTGGACAAGGAGGCGTGTTGTTAGCTTTTTTTCCATGTGCAAGGGTCAGCATTGTTTTGAATATTTTCTCATCATCTTCGTCGAACCACAAAACGTTTAACCATTCATAATGTCATGTTCCTGCTTGTGCTCTCCTCCAATACCATGCAGTACATTAAGGGGAGGGGTAGTAACTATGGAGCACTTTCAATTGGGAAGAGAGGAGACATTTATCTTTAATGAAAACAAATTTTGATTGTTGTTTTTCGTCCTATTGAGAAATATTTCACTCGTATTGGGACGTCATGCCTGGAAATCTAGATCGTGGCATTCAAAATCACGACTCTCGATCATAGAGGTGAGAGCTCTACCATTAGCCACGTACGGTAACATGTATTATGTTGGACATGTGAAATGTAGTGTGTGGACATATTCAAATTGATAATTGTTAGACATTCACAATAGAAGAAAAATGTTACCAAATTTTAATTTAATTACCAAAAGTTAAGTAAGGCCAAAATTGCCTTAGCTTTTAAGAAGGAAATCCCTCTGACAAGAAAATGTACATTGTACAGGTCAGCGCTCGTTACAGCAGCATGTCGATTTTACTGGGAAATTGTCTAATGGCGAAATTTGTTGTAACAAATCTACACCACTACTTGTATCGCTTAAATATAATGGCATATTCGTGTAACTTCAGCACTGCATTAATTATTGGTAACAAATGTGCATTTTGACTCTATATATAACGGCAGGTTATAAGATTGTTAAACAACCAGTTTAAAAGACAAGTTAGCTATCGGCAATATTTTCCACATTTTGACCAAGGAAATGGAACAGATTTAAATCCTGTGTCGTGGATACTTTCTTAAAAACAGATGCATAAATATTAATTTCAGACACATTTATAGAGAGAAAAATTATTGGGCCTTTTTTATGTATACGAATCGCACCTTGTTCTTTTGCTTATTCCCTTATAATTCTAGTGCACAAGACGAAGCTACAGTTAACTTTGGTATCTCGAACACTGATATCTGATAATGCATGTATTATTATGCATCGGATTAGTGTCGAAAGTGATTCGGAAGTCACAGCCACATATTTTCTTAGTATTTTTTAAACCTTGATAAATTGAATCACGGATATCTCAAATCTTTTCAGTACCCATTGAGTTCAAGATAATGAGGTTCGACTTGCTTAATTCATTTACAAGTAAAATATTCAAAGTTTGTTTTCATGAAAAATTTACCTTAAAGTTTATTAGTTGTTTGATGACTTTGTTTTGTTTTAAAGCGTTGTCTTGTTTTATTCTCCTCCTGGCATACTTTTCCGCAATTATGTAGTTTTGAGGTTCGATAGTTTCAAAATCTGTCAGTTCTCAAAATCTTTCTAAATTCCATAAACAAAAAAGGGAAGGTACCAGAAAATGAATCAATACATCAAATATCACTAAACCCAGATAGCTAAATAGAAAAGCGCTCTGTTTTAAGAGAGATTTGGTTGCAATTCCCATTCTGAGGTTAAAAATGTGGTGTATTGTTTAAATTTGTTTGGAGGCCAACTTGAGGTTTAAATGCAGGAGATTCTCACTAAAACGCAGTATATAATTCACTGAGGGCTAGATCTAGCTGCCGAGAATTGTAGCTCTCTGAAAAAAAAAAAAAATTAGGATAAGGCTCGGCGATTAAATAAAATTTTGCATTTATAAGCTTGTTCAGCAGAGGAAACGGATGCATAGGTGATTCATTGTGATCCAAGGCCTCTTTTTATCAATTACACTCATGAAAGGACATAGGATTTTTTTTTAGTTTTTCTACAAATTTCATTTTAAGGCACCAACCTGTCCTGGAAGAAGAACATTGAGAGTTTGTGAAACACAGATGCCCTCAAATACAACAAAAGTTGAAACTCATTAAAGTGAATAAGTTCAAATAGGTCAAGTCAAGGCCAAAAAGTAACAAATCTTGTTTAATGGAAAAGGTCCTTTCACATGAAATGTCACTGGTGGATGAGAGGGGGTGTGGGGGGCGCATGCCCCCCCCCCCCCCTAAAATTTTTCAAAGATTAGGATACTCGGAGATATATATGTATAATATGCACATATCCGGTCCATTCTTATGTCACGGATTATTAACCTTGCCTGTCAATAGCCTTGTAAGAGAGAAGCCGTACCAGGGGGTAAACTGGGTGGCCCGTGCACCCCCATATTAAACTGAAGATACTAAAATCTCTCGGCTTCCGGGCCCCTGGACCCCCTACCAGGGCCATCTGGATTCGTCTTGGGGCATAAAAACCCCCCCACAGATGCAATGAAAATGAAAAATCTTCTTCATCTTCCGGGGCTTCGCCCCCTGGACCACCTACCAGAGCCCATCCTGGATGCTTCTAAGGCCTAACCCCAACCCTGACACGCAATGAAAATGCCTAAAAATCTCTACAAGCTTTGCCGGGCTTCACCCCTTGACCCCTACAAGGGTATTCCTGGACAGTTGTGGGCCTGACTAGCAGTCTAAAAAAATCCTATACCTTAGTCTTGTGCCCCTCTCCTCCGCCCCAATGTAAATTCCTGGTTACGGCCCGGAGAGGGTGTAACTTCACCTATGAAGGCTATATGGTTAAAGTTTTACTCCAAAATCTACTAAGATTGGGAGCTTCGCCCCTGGACCACCACCATGGCGCTTTGCTGCTGGGCCTTAAGCTAGCCCCACGACCCCCTGCCTCTAAAAAAAAATCTATTGCCCTCCCCCCCCCCTAAAAAGCCAGAATCCTGAGATCCGCTCCTGAATGTGATTTTAAAAGGAAACAATACCTCATACCAATTTGAATTTAAATATTAGAATTTTCTTAAAAATAGACAAAGGTCAATGTTAAGGTCATCAGGTCAAAGAGTTTTGATTACCAAATATCTCCAGTTGATTCGATACGCAAGAGCATGCCTATGCGTTATGCGGACTTTTTAAAGCGAGGCCAACTACTAGAAGAAAAGTTGATGCTGCAGGGTTATAGACGAATCTCGTTTAAGTCATCATTTCGCAAATCTACGGTCGCTATGAATGACCTGTTTGCGATTACAAATTATGCACTAAGTATATCGTTACTGATTTGTTTCATTACCTTTGTTAACGTCATTTTCCTTACTTAGATTTGACTACGGGTAATCCCCGTTTACTTATTTCGACTAAGGGCTCACGGCGGGTGTGACCCGGTCAGCCAGAGGAGCCTTATCTCCATGGCACCTGATCCTACCTTTCGTTTTGTCGGAGGTCCGTGTTGCCCCTTACACTCGCATTTTGTATATGTTTTTTGATTAGATTACGTTTGACACAATGTTAACTTCGCCTTTTTGTATGCTCCCGAACTACGTCTAACATATATATAACTTGAGAAAATATCAGAACGCCGATAATAACTCAACCGGTTTTATTTTCAATCTTCGAAAGTTATGACAATCGCTTAGTTACACATGGTTTCAACAATTTTTTCTAAGACATATTTGCGCTTTAACAAAGTTCATTGTGACGTCATAATATATTGCTGTGCCGTAATTAGGTGCATATCTAACTTCTGAACTGTGCAAGGTTAGGTGCGACATATACAATATTTACAATAGTAATGGTAAATATAATAAATTATTATATATAAAAAGGGCGTCACCCCCGGGGCGGTGGGGGGTACTCTGAAAAATATTGCCCTACCCATCGTAGGCACCTAAATTTTATGTCAATTTTGTAACCCCATTGTAGACCGATATTTCTAAAAATACACACCCAAAAGAATTTAGATTTATGTGTGATTACACAGCAATCAGTGATAATTAACAATTTTAGGAGGATTAAAAGGCTGTTTCCTGCACAGGTACATGTATAGGTGATTGACGAGTACTAGTAGGTAGACTTGTTTTCATATACCCCTATTCAGACATTGACAGTGTTAAGTTATATTGTAGACAAAATCTGAAAAAATCAAAGCCCGTTTGTCAGAACCACCCTACCACCTAATATAAAGAGGGCTCACTTCGTACAATTTAAATGAGAGATTGTGAGCTTTGATTCCGCTCATGGCCGCGTCAAACTTCACATGTAAACCTAGATAGTGACTGTTCCTTCGCAAAATGTGAGAATCACATGTCTTTTGCATATGACCTTAAAAAAAGGAGGTCCTTTGAAAAAAGGATTTTCAACACTACGTAAAACAACTACGTGTCTAGTTTCATTACTGCTTTTTACAAGTCAGCGTATTTTAGGTATTTCAGTATTTTCTTCCATTCTGTTATCTTTGTACGTATTTGATGTCTGCACTCATGTTGTTCAGTAAGAGAATGCATACACGTCAAATTGACGTTATCAATTTTAGTATCACGCTACAAAGAGAGAGGGGAAATAATCAATATCCCCAGATAGCTTTACATGACCTGTTTGTTTTAAAAATCGACTTAAATTAAAAGCAAAGTTAAACTTTAGAAATTACATGTATTTATTATATTCTCGTGGTTACCTATACTAGTTCATGTATATTATTAGTTATAGATTCTTGGCAGGGTATAGATTCATACACCTGTCAAAGTTTATATTCTCCCGAGCGTCAGGCGAGGGAGAATATATACTTTGACAGGAATATGAGTCCATATACACTGCCAGAATCCATATAACGAATATGTATACTGCGGCCATCAATTGTGAAAATCCGGAACCATCAAAATACGTTATAAACCCTGGGAAAAAAGAAGGAACAGTTGAGTGATGAAAATCTTAATTCATTCTTGCAACATTTTATTCTAATTTGAACTAATAACTTTGAAAGAAGAGCCAATTGTATTTATTTAATTGTATCTTTCACACATTGAATAATGTTTTTAAAAAGTTGCTAAAATTCTTAGGTATGTTTGATCGTCTTATATATTAGCCTAAACCAAATAGTGCAAGGCCGTCCTTGAACTATGACGTCACCGAAACGGGAAACTTTGTGTTACCAACACCGCCAACCGTATTGTGTTATTATACGGTCGATTAGCGGAGTTTGGTAATAATTTATTCAAAGTAATGTAATATTATAATATTTTAACAAATAAAGTTTTTGAAAATTACCCCAAAACTGTATAGGGGCTAAATGTAAATATATAACGATCCTTAACGAAACGCGGTTTAACTATAAAGCCTTTTGTAATCCCAATCTATTCTTGACTAGGTGTATTATGGCCTCATGTTACACCTTGTCGTCCCAATCAATAATGCTACCATTTTTCTCTGGAGTAGACACTATGATTAATGTCAAAACTACTGTACTTGCATCTGGTTCCGGGATCATGAACATCTTAAGCTGAACATTGCATATGGAGAATGTTTATATTATAGATTTAATACCAACTAAAAGGTTCAAGTTCCATTATATCAAGTTGAAAAATGAATATGTTACCTTGGTCGGTCGTACTGTAATTGGGCCCTGTTTTTATGGCACATCTGACACCCCTGCAATTCTGGGCCATTAGTTTGCCCCCACACATATCGCTGGCGTCAATGGATTTGCAGTTATCGTCATCAATTCAACGTAAAATTTTCAAGGTAAGGACCGTTGAAATCTAAAGATTCTTTTAAAATCTTATTTTTCTATGTAAAATACACGAGCTTCTGTTAATTATTTGTAGCATTCAATTTCTCTCACATCGTAATTTATATTATTATGCCATTATATTTAATCTCGATCGGGTTTGATATTCTTTTGAATTTTACGGAGTTTTGATTTCCATTAGGCCTTACAAGGTCAGCCCAATGGCTATGATGGATTGATTGAAGCTATTTATTGTCTGTAACGGCTCCCCACCGAGAAATTTTCAACTCACATGGACGGGACGTCCCAAAATTGCCGGTGAAGGGCTGACAAAATTTAGGCCCATGCTCCGGACACTTGGGCACGGGCCTGTTGAGAGGGAGGGAATTCTTTATTCGGTGCCACACCTGCTGTGTGGACACTGGGCGGGCCTCGTTTTTTCCGTCTGTTCCATACGGAATGACCGCCCCATTCTTGCGCTATTTTAACGACACGCAAGGGGATGCTGGAGACCTTATTCTACTCCGGTACCCCAAGCTTTACTTGTAGGTTATTTTACATGATTATCTCCCCCCCCCCCCCCATACAAAGCAAATTATTTGTTTGTTCAAGTTGCATCGACCAATATTTATTGTAATGTATTATTATTTCGTATGCTTTTCATATTATGTCCCCCCCTCCCTCCCCAAGCTATATAACGAGCTAAGTGATGCACAATGTAGTACAACATATCAAAATTAAGATTGCCAATGGTGAGTACATTACCGTTTGGCTCGCCGCTTATTAATAATTACTCAACAATTATCCCGATGATGGGACCAAGTTCTTGTCTTTCAAGAGAAATCACCTTGCAACAGCACAAGCGCTGCCAAGTCAAGCCAGGCATGTCACAGGCATTCGTTGTGTGGACAGACGCCTTTATAGTATTTTTTCACTATACCCCCAGGCAAGCATTCTTTGTTTAAGTACATGCATACATTCGGTTAGCGGCTAGTAGGGTCAATGGTCTAATGACTTCAGTTCAGAATAGTGCGCAATCCCTCGCTCATGATCTGCATTCGATCAACTTGTCCTTTACAAGGTACAATTCCCCCAACTGCACAACTATCCGCCAACAGGGAAAGTTTGGGCCATGGCTGCGCTGTGACTAGTTATGGGGTCATAGTTGTCAGCCAAAACCTGGCTGCATTGTTACACTTCTAGTCCATACCGCCAGCACTGACTTACCTCTAAGTTTTGTTGATTTTGTCATGCATTTCATTTCCAATTGGGAGCCCTCATTGTATTTTGTTTGAATCTGGCTACTCTGCATTTTGTTTTACTCAGCTCTACTGGTGGCGCAGACCGCGCTGCTGCGCGCTCGTGGCGGTTTTTGGGCTTACCAGTAGGCTCATTGAACTTTATTTGAGCAACTTGACAGCATTTTTATGTATGGACTAGTGGTGAACTTCTGTTCCCAGGGTTCACCTCTGCATTTTTCGGGATGCCATATAAGGCTATATATTGATGCCTCGGCTCCCTCATTTAAGCGCCCTGGCCCATTCAGCCAATAAATCAAGTCTGCCACTTTATTGTTTTGCTTATATGCATTGAGCGCTCCTGTTGAGTTTTTCATCTTCTGATAATGAGATTTAACCACTAAAGGTCAATCCATTTATCCAAAGTGAAAAATGCATATGTTACGCTTGTTCGGTCGTACTGGTATTGGGCCTGTTTTTATCACATCTGACATTCCCCTGCATTTCGGGCCATTAGTTTGCCCCGCACACATATCGCTGACGTCATGGATTTGCGTTATCGTCATCAATTCAAGCTAAAATTTTCAACCCTCCCTCCCACCCTTTTTACAACCATACGCGCACGATATTTGGTCGACGTCATCGATAGCTACGATTACGTTGTTCTTTTAATATAGGTTATAATTATTGATCAATTAGTTTGTTTTTGTTTGTTGCTCGTTTTTCTGCCGTTTGCTGTTGATTTTTTTCAGATTGGTATGGTATTGAAACACCTAGCGGATAGCTCCCGTCACGGCCACCTCCTCATTCCAGGCTTCTTAGCAGTAATCAGTGATTCGGTTTTTGGCTTACCAGTAGGCTCATTTGAACTTTATTTTACAAACTTGACAGCATTTTATGTATGGACTAGTGGTGAACTTCTGTTCCCAGGGTTCACCTTCTGCATTTTTCGGGATGCCATATAAGGCTATATATTGATGCCTCGGCTCCCTCATTTAAGCGGCCGTGCCCATTCAGCCAATAAATCAAGTCTGCCACTTTATTTGTTTTTGCTTATATGCATTGAGCCCGCGTTTCCCCGTTGAGTTTTTCATCTTCTGATAATCATTCCAAAATAAATTGTTATTTATTGTTAAATCAAACTTCTGGTGTCTGCAAATTAAGAGTTTCAGTTCAAAAGTAATAAACAATTTCAGGTGATTGAAATTTTGACTTCAGTCTGATCCCGGGACCAGAAGCTCTCTCTCTCTCTCTCTCTCTCTCTCTCTCTCTCTCTCTCTCTCTCTCTCTCTCTCTCTCTCTCTCTCTCTCTCTCTCTCCTAACGACATGGACAATCATTGCAGGACAACTCCCCACTTACCAGTACTAATACTACAAATGTACGATGCGAAATATATTTACATGTATAATGAAGAGAGAGAGAGAGAGAGAGAGAGATTATAATGAAGAGAGAGAGAGAGAGAGAGAGAGAGAGAGAGAGAGAGAGAGAGAGAGATTCATATATGATACAAATGTACATAGTGAAGTTTAAAGTTTATTGCGGACAAGTCCTTCCATACGAGTTTACATGTATTTTACATCATTCTTATTCTTACAGCGCACAGTGTACTGTTCGGACGAACGTAGTGAGGGAGAACATAATTACATGCTTTACTAATGTAGATGATCTTAGAAATTCTCAAAGGAAAATAAATATCGCGATCAATCCATCGACTATTCATGCATGCACTCCTTGCACTATGTTGCGTGCAAGAAGCAAATACAATATCATTGGACTGTTTTCTCTTAATGTGTTGGACGCGTATTTACGAGTACGGACATCAATCATGACAGTTTTCGGTTAATTTAAGTGTACATTGAATGAATTTTGTCAAGTCTTTCCTAACTTCTGTAATATTTTCAATGTGCACACTACATAGACGCAGTCGCTTGTGATGTACATGCATGATCAATAATCGTCAGATTGCCCTGCGCCGTGAGGACAGGAATCCCTGTGAGCTCGCCTGATAATTACCTCAGTGATTATATCGCCATTCCAGGTATTTCACTGTGATGAGTAAGTTCGAATTGACCTTGACCTATAATGAAGGTTAATCAGTTCTATTACCCCAATAACGCTTTCGCTAATAGCTAGCTTGTCTTCCTGTTGCACTTAAGTCATTTACAAGCTATAATTGCTGAAATGAAATCTACATATAATGCAACAGAAAATAGACCAAAAAAAGCATTTAAAAAAACCCAGAAAACTGATTATTTCACATTGTGTTGTAGAGTGAGCCTTCCCCCATAATAGGACTTCCCCCCGTAAGCCTGGCTCTAGAGTGAGCCTTCCCCCGGAAGCTTAACCCTAGAGTGAGCCTTCCCCCTGGGACAAGGCTCACTCTAGAGCAGGAGAACCCCCAG
>CAJDSM010017038.1:0-22313 GCA_903981925.1 Ostrea lurida | reverse complement strand
TGCTACTTTAATGCCCAGTGAGTTTGACCTTATGGCCCTTAATTCAATAGAGATCTTCGACGACCCATGCGTAGTTTATATACAAGTATGATATGAATTGACTCGATGTGGAAAGTACAATGCTGAAAACCAAGAAACCATATTGCTACTTTGATGTCCAGTGCACTTGACTTTTGACCTTTCGACCCCAAATATAATAAAGAACATCTTCGTTCAAGGGTAGTCTATATGCATGATATGGTGACTCTACGTAAAAAGGATAATGCTCTAGCACCTGCAAACTATATTGCTTGTTTGTTGTCCAGTGCGCTTGACCTTTGACCCAAAATTCGATAAGGTACATCTTCATTCCATGGGTAGATCATATACCTGAACATGGTAACTCTGGTGGAAAGGCTAACACTTTAATGCCTGGAAAACATTCTGTTTACAGACGGACCTATACAGACATCCAGATTCCAGTAACCACCCCCCCCCCCCATTTCCTAAACTTATTGCAGGGGATGGGTGGGTTATGATTAAGATAAAAGGCTTCATGTTCATCCAAATTTCATTTAGTTTCAAATCAATAAGAATAGCATTACTGGACATGTTTTTCAATATTTACATATAAACCACTTATGTACCAAGTTTGGTCCCGCCCTGGGGTCAGAAAAACCCTACCCCGGGGATCACTAAATTTAAAATTCTGGTAAAGGCCTTCCTGCTCTACATCACCATGCAGTTAGTTTCTCTCAGGCATGTGCAGTTGTAAAGAAGATTTTTTAAAAATTGGTCACTTTTGGGCAGTTTTTTCCCCAAGCCCCAGGGGTGCAAGAGCCCTTAAATTTACAATTTGTGTGCCCCTTGTCCCAAAGATGCTTCATACCAGATTTGAAAAGAATTGGACTGGTAGTTATCAAGAAGAATTTAAAAATAAGCAATCGTTAACGCACGACGACGGACGAAAACCGTTTGCAATAGGTCACCTGAGTTTACTCAGGTGACCTAAAAAATGTGGCAATAGCCCGCTAAGCCCCCAGCTCATGCGAAATTTCTTTTTTAAAATATCCTGAAATAAGCCAAAAATAATGATTTACAAATGCTTGATAAGAATGGTTGTGTTCTACGTTACTCATCCTAGAATAGTTGCATCTTACGTTACATGAAAAAGTAAAAATAAAATGGTTTTGGTAGACAATTTCATTCAATGTTTTGCATGAAAGTACATAACAAAGTATTTTCTCTAGATAGTTTTAATAAGAGCTCTGGAGCTTCAAAAGAACAAAAGTTATATGAAAAGGTTTACTGGGTTTTTTCTGTCATTGCACAGATAAGTGCAAGGTGTTTGGGAAAATGGTGTAACTTTTGATGTTATTTGTGGCATCAAAATATGCTTATGGCATTCCGATAGTGCAACGACTTGCTTATTTTGAGAACCTATGCTTTATTAGAGCTATAAAATCAAATAATATATTATACATTCCTCTGGTTTCTCCCTATGTTAAATCCCCATAAGGAATAGTTCAATCCGATGTGACGGAATAGCTGGACATAAAATGGCGTCCCGCGGAAAAAAATAAAATATTTGTTGGACCCCCCCCGGAACAAAAAAAATAGCCCCATTGGGAAAAAACCAAAAATAAAAATGGCGAAGTAAACTACAGTATCAATCGTTCAATCATAGTACCAAAACTACATACAAAAATTCGAGTGAGGGCAACCCATACGCCGACCTTCGGACCAAACAGCTGGAAGAGCAGGTATCTATATTGTGCTAATTGTAATAAGCAAATCCTCCTGCTGAACTACGGTCACACCCGCCGAGAAGATCCTTGTTATAGCATCAGAAAACTTAAATTAGTAATACTGTGGGAGACATATATTCAATCCGTCGTCAAATTAATCAGTATTCAAAATGACAGATATCTAACAACAGCAAGGGTACTGAACAAATCGCCTCATCAACACTTAATTTGACATTAAGGACTCGGTATACAGAATATAATGTAATTCAGAAACAAGGGTCATTTATACAGACCGTAGAAATCTTGCGAGAAAATGATGACTTTAAACAGAGATTAGTTTAATAACCTGCGCTCTCGTACTACTAGCCATATACAACATTTTTGGTTACGTAGTTGGGACTTCGCTTTAAAAAAAATCATCACTCATACAGCATCGGCAATGGGCCCTTGAGTAATCGAATAACTGGAGATGACATACTCACACACTCATTAAACAGCAGGTGATTAGTGGTCAACATTACTAAAAACATAACAAAGGACAAAGTGAATCAATTGGAGAGGCATAAAGTCCAAGTCATCCGTTTATCATATAATGGTACATTGTCAGTTTTCGCCAACTCTACGAGTCAATATTTCAAGTTCAGAAATATCCAAACATTACATGAAGGAAACAATCTGTCAGATTCTGTGGTGTCTTTATTTCAAGTTCGTTCAAGAGAATATATTCAATATGGATTCATACATGCGTGCACAATTATGATTGTTTATTGATATACCTATAAGTAAGGTTGAAGGACACGGCAAGGTGTGTTTTTTTTAGTCTTTTATCCCAGAGTAAGACAGTTTTTTCTTGAAAACAAAATATTCTGCAATACTGTATAGAATATTAAAAACATAAGTCTGCCAATAAGGGGGTCACTATATTTAGTGCCCATCATAGGAATAGCCAACATTTGTGGAGATGCAGACATGGTCCTCACAAAAAGACTAAATAAATACTTATTTGTAAGAAACCCAAGCTGCTCTTAATATCAACTTGAGAGTACTTATGCTGTGGGCAATCAGAGTGGATTTCTTCTCGACAAAAATATGTATCTTGTTTCCCAATGACCAAGAACACTTGTAATTTTCCGGGTGCCCGTTTTTGTTCAAGAAAGATTAATCAACTATCATGAAATTAAAGCCTAGATTTTAACTTATCGTGAGGAATTGACATTTTGTATAAAGGTGTGGAAGAAATCATACGTTCACTTGATGGATGTTAAGTTAAGTAAGGATAGATAGTGACTTGGTAGACGCATCATTGACCTGAGATACGCTAGGCCGAATGTAATCCTTTGTTTTGTAAGGATTTTAATGCAATTTCGCGGATCCAGTTAGTAGGATACAGGTTGCAATTAGCCAAATTGGGAATACCTTGGAATTCCCTTAGGATTTGTTTGAAACAATTATCCACAAACCAGACAACCCGTATCCGTAAATGCCATTATTGCATCAATCATTACATTCGTAAAGGCGAGAAGGCTGAGGTTTTTGGAAAGAATTCATCTTGTAGTCCGTAGATTGCAAGTCTAGGAGTATAAGTAGGAATTCCTAATGTGAAGATAACACCTAATTTCATTTTATAAAAAGACAAGTATATAGTAGACTTTTACACACAAGAAAGTGTTTGGATACAATAGATTTTGTCTGTGGCCTGATTATCAGCTTCTCTCGAGAGACTTCAGTTTGAGCGTAATAAGCATTTTCAAATATTGTAAGTTGGTCTGTCCCTTATGATGATACACTCGCCAATTTTCTTGCACCGACTGAGTCATCTCGGCCCTTGTTTAAAACTGGACGGGCGACTTTGAATAATCTATTTCCGAATACTTGTTTGAACCATTCAGAACAAAAGTGTCAAGCTCCCTCTCCCTCAGGATATTCGTCCACGTATGGCGGTATTTCCTCTCGACAGAATTGCTTTTGATAAGGTTGCCAGGATAAGTATTGGATCATTCGCCATTTAAATATGAGGAACACGAGGTTTCTCGGGAATTTAGGACCTTATTAGAAATGAGGGAACTTGACTTAAAATCCTTCAATTGTGAGAGGACTATATTGTTAATATCCCCACAGTAATAATAGAACCAAGACGGTGACCTAATTAAATGAGGAATGAGGAACATTGTATACACTTTGGAGGATTTTCGTTGCTAATTGTTCGATATCTAGGCATCTGAGAGCGACGTCTGTTTGTAATTAAATATACTTTGGTGCACATAGTGACCGGAAAACTATATTGTAATGAATCATAGGTGTGGATTTCGGATCTTAAAATAAAGGCGGGATGCAGGGACCTGTAGTATTTTGTATGGTTGAGGATGTTTCGTGATGTTGTAGTATTCATGCATCAATTACCGCTAATATTGTCTTACAAATTTAAGATGCAGGAATCGGCGAGAGTTTCTTCTGATCAACTTAGCATCACTAATTATCGAGCAGGTGGAATCAAAAGAGTCCTGTGAAAAGGCCAAATCCATCCACCAATCAATATAATCAAGATCTTCGAGCTTATTCCTGTGTTGATGCATGAAAGGTCCAAGTAGGACAACCCTTAATCTTTAGTATGAGTTCTTTTTCTTGCAATTCGATAGTATCTAAATTTCAAAAAGTATATAACAGAGTAAAGTCTCTTGGTGTGAAAGCGTGAGAAATGTACGACCCCCAACTGGTGTTATTCACGTAAGGTAGAAGGGAGTCAAAGGGACACATCGTGTAAACTTCATATGGTTTCGATAATGACTTCCGAAACCGATCGTCCATGACTATCGTCGAACGTCGTAGTTGTATTGGTAAAAAAGTCCATCGTACATTCACATTGTATTCAACAATCTGCGGGCTGGAAAGACTTTCCTCGTATGCTTCCGATATTGTCGTTTGCAACCTCCCATATGGAAAAGCATTGCCTTACTTTCCCTTAATCCTAGTAATTCTTCTCGTTGCTCTAACGGAAAGGGTTGTAACTTATTAGATGTTGGATCTCATTGTATGATGAAAATATATAAATTTTTTGTTCGTAGTTGCTTCTTCGCCTCACAGGAGAAGACAACGTTCGCCCCTGTATAATATACGCGTGTACATTAATCTGCCAGTCTGACTAGTAAACTCAAAACAAATCGTTCAAATTCATCATCAAGCAAAAGAAACGATATACATGTATTTTACGATGTGACCGTTGTGGCGAGCAAAGATTCTTTTGTTCTTAAACATCTTAAAACAAAATGTTTGTAAGCCGTGTATTGTGACGCCATATATAGCATCGCGGACTAAGCAATTAAACGTACGATTGATTATTTACTGTTTTACGTCCCACTCGAGAATATTTCACTCATATGGAGGCGTCACCATTGCCGGTGAAGGGCTTCAAAATATAGGCTTATGCTCGGTACTCATGGCCTTTGAGCAGGGAGGGATCTTTTTCGTGCCACACCTGCTGTGACACGGGACCTTGGTTTTTCCGGTCTCATCCGAATGACCGCCCCATTTTAGTCGCCTCTTACGACACGCAAGGGGATGCTGGGAACCTATTCTAACCCCCACGGGTTCAAACCGTACGAAGGTATGAGAAGAACTGACTCGCTATAGATGCATATTATATTACCTTCAGCTTTCGTAACTACAGCCAACAATACACACAATAACAGTTCCATTGTTCAAGTTGTTGACAAAGTTTCCATCATTCACGGAAACAGACGTACGACGTTAACAAAAGTGAATAATTATGTTTATTGATAAAACTGAAGAGAAATTAGGTTATTTGGATACACATATGAAAATCAACACACCATAAAGGATTATGTAGTTGTACATTCAGTATTTAAAAAAAAAACCATGATGTTTTAAAAAAAACGGTATCGGGGTGACTTGGCCAACAATTGGTGTATTGTGACGTCAGATATTTCGAAGTGCTATATTAGCGGTACTTACAATACGCCATGCGTGATTCGATTTTTATTAAAGCAGGAGAAACTTGTATAATCCACGAAATGTCATTAATACGAATCACTGGCGAGAAAAACCACGATAGTATTATCCTAAACACTTTCAGCTATGCCCATCATTTTTTTTTTACCTGATGAAAAGCAAGTCACGTGACTCACTTATGTTGCTTTGCGACGCCATTTCGCTCGCTGTTAGTACACAATTCAAAAATCATGAGAAAATATTTACCAAAAATCCCTTCAATAAACAATATTACGAGACAACAGCTCGCTGTTGTTGCAGAGGTTTCAACAGTCACGTTTAAAGGCAGCATTCGTAAATTCCGGATCCGTGGTCATTATAACAATCTAGTTTGCCAGTATGGCCTTCCATTGTGTAAAATGCTGTATGACGTGTTTCATAGCAATTGTTTTGCCGTTTTTGATTACGGATTACTCCTTTTACCTGATCAAGACAATGGACTCACAGCGGGTGTGACCAGTCGGCAGGGGATGTACACTCCTCCTAGACACCTGATCCCACCTCTGATGTATCCAGGGGTCCATGTTTGCCCAACTCTTGTTTTGAAATAATGTTTTGGACTTACGAGATTGATCTCTGCTCGTTATCTCCGCCTTTTTCATACATTAAATTGACCTTATAAAGAATAACGTATTTCAATCAGTCATGCTTCAAACAAAAAAAAAAACGTTGTGATTACTCGGACACAGCGTATATGAACTTTTTACGGCAATTAGTAAAAGAAGCAACCAATTAAAGTTTACTTCCTCCAAGATATACATATTTCTATCTTTCTTGTATATAACTGGTATTGAAGATTTACGTTTGACTGCGTGGGTGGGTACAAGATAGCATAGACCGATTAAGTAGATACTGATAAACGCTTTGAAAGCGTAAATTTTATTATCTATATTAGCAGTTGAATTACTGTACCTATACTGGATTCCAAAAACTTCCCAAAAATCCTTATAAACTGAGATACATTGCTGGATCTATATTAAATGTTCCACCAAGCCCTCAGTAAAATATTGACAGCTGTGCTGGAGCAACTGTATTGTGCAACAACATATGCCAGAAGTGGTGTGAATCAAATGTGGCTTCTGCAAAACTCTAAATAACCTAGTATATTTAAAATCCCAGAACCTTTCCCATATCAACATCAAAACGTGTGATTTTCAACACTTTGCACAACCATTCCTCACGATAGATTAAAGAATAGACTTTTTAATATCATAGACAGTTGCTTCTTCAACAAAAATGGAAAAAGGAAATATTCATATCTACATGTGGCAATCAGTCATTCTAAACTCTCCAATCTGATTCTACGCACAAGTGCTCTGAATTTGATATTAAAGCAGTGCTGGGGTCCCTTATTGACAACATCTTTGTAGTTTTCGGTGATTAGGTCTTCCAACCGTCCGTTGGAATTCCCATGGATACGAATTGTGGTCCTTTGTTAGCTGACTTGTTCTTATATTCTTACGAGGATTAATTTATTCAAAAGCTCCTACATAAGAAGAAAAATGTCCAGTAATAGCTTTTAATTCGACTTTTCGATATATTGACGATGTTTTATCTATTTCAGTAATAAATTTCTTTCATATGTCGATTCGATAGATCCCAGCGAACTCGAAACAAATAACACCACATTCTTCCAAGTCTGCTAACGACTCAACTTTATGATAAACGGGACGTTTTCAGCTTCGCCATCGTCATCTTCCCATATCTATGTAGCAACATTCCATCATAACCTGCATATGGTGTGTGTGTTTCTCAACTTACTCGATATGTAAGAGCTTGTTCCACGTATGATCTGTTTTTGATCGAGGCAGGCTACTTACATTTCTTTGTAAAGCATCAGCGGGCGGTTAGCTTTTCGATATCCTGATGGCAAAAAAATATATAATTATATTTTCCGCCAACCATTGTCAGTTATGCTATTATTTGCACCCAAATCATTAGGAAAGCTTTAAATCACCAATATGTTTACTCGGACTGATCCTCAACAGTGGTACTTGAGGCTGATATATAAAAAAAAAACTTGCGTCACCTACAATGAATTGTTTTGGGTTTTTTCCTGACCGGTAATTAGATTTTGTTAGTCTGACCTGACGTTTAACAAAGAAAAACCAGACGTGGCCTACTCATACATTGTCAAGATAATTACCTAAACTGCAGGGAAGCATAAATTTTGGAAGTTTATGAGAATTGGAGGAAAATCCTTCAATAAAATAGTCTTTTATGGTTACACATGCCGATCGATGGTGTCAATGCGGAAATAAAACAACTATCGCATATCTAATAGCCTCATTCAAACAAGTTCTTCCCGATATGATCAGTCTAACGGTCAACCTGTGGTTAGAAATCAGAATTGTTTATTCGAGGAATGAAACCGGCCACAAATAATGGTTTGTTATTTATCGTTTAAAAAATCAATAATTTAAAGAAAACTATATATGTGGTTATGGGCGGCGGAAAGATTTTTTAAAAAGACATTAAATGAAAAACGAACAATCAATTTTCGAAAACTTGCTGAAATACAAAACAAGCCAGCTTAAATGACATCAACAGAGTCCGCTGCAAAACCAACATTCATCGATGCAAAACCAGTAGTCATTAATTGAATTGACGCTAGATGACGAGCAAAAAAGAACAGACATTATCTGAATCAATGCTAGATGGCGCGCGAGTCTATCTACGTAATCATTAAATGTGTGTATATATTTTGAAGGTAAGGGGTAAATGAAAAGACAAAGATAACAAACAGTGATCAATCTTGTAGGTCACGAGGGACACCAACCATTCTGTTTGAGCCTGTATAGGCTCCACAGAGACACCTTTTTACACTGGGCGACGTGTAAATGATATACGACCGGAAACAGAAAAAAACCATTATAGGACTTATCTCTGAATAATAAACGGAATGACAAAACTTTTTGTGACAAACAAGAAGCATGCATTTCTATTACGAATTTTCAGCTACCAGAAAGCGGTATAATCTAGTAATAGAGAGATAGAAAACTATCCATTTTAAATTGCAATGCAAAATTCTTACATCAGCGACATTACCACTTCATATTAGCGTTCATTGGCACTTCGTTCACTAACGCTTCATTCATGTTTGCGTTGGCGGCTTCGTTCATGTTCTAGCGTTCATTGGCGCTTCGTTCATGTTTGCGTTCATGAAAATATGACTTTGTGACGCGTCGCAGTTCATACAATTATGTATTTTCAAAACATGATATACATTCTACTTTCTTTTATGTTGGAATTTCCAACCGTGAAATAGACGAACTATATCTACCAAGATTCATACGCGCATTCATGAGGAAATGGATATCAAAGGTAAGGATAATGGAATATGACTTTGAACCTTTAAACATTTCTAGAAATTTTATTTTATGTGAACCATAAACAATATGGTAACGTCATATGGCCAGTGTGCACATTTCATTTTAGATTTTTTTTCTCGCTTATTCTGTACGAATCGCCAACAAGATTGAGTTCACGTATAACACATTTTAGGTCACCCAAGATATGCCAGCTAAAGCACTGAATTTGTATTTCCCATTACTGCACATCCATTGAAATGAAATCGTCTCCTAGCTGGTAGTCTCAAATAAAATTCATACGACAGAATATAGTAAATCCATGAATATATTACACTGCCGTTCTTGTTTAACCAAGAAATGGTACTCTGTTAGGAAAAACAAACAGGTATTAATGTATATCTAGGTATGACTTATCTCTCTTTATCATGTTGAAAACTTTCATTTGGTGAGTCTATTTTCTACGATTAGGCGATGTTCATGCTAATTCTTATTGCAGTTTATTCACTGCCTAAATCCCATAACAACTGTTGAATTTACATTAAAGGGACCTTATTTGTAATTTTTCACCAAAAGAAACATGTTCTATATTGTGTATTTCAGTTTTATCATTTCAAACACTTAACAGACAAATAAATGTTGAGGATTAAATGATTGTTGTCTTGCAAGATAATAATTCTTCCTTATGTATTTCTTTATACTAAAAGTTGTTATCTAACGTAGATTTATTAAGTTTCTTCTTGTTTCTGTACAAAATAAATGTTTATGTTAATTATTGATATATATTTTCTTATATGCCACCGAGAATTTTAAGGGGGGAAAGGGGGAGGGACCTCACTTTCACAGCTAATTAGCGCCCCTTTAAATCCTAAGGAAATCCTGAATTCTTAACATTCTCTATACAGTAACAACACAAAGTAACAGAGTGTGCCCTAGTTTTAGCAAGTATGAAATAGTATTGGGATTTTTTTCTCTTCGCATATTATATGACATGGTCTGTACAAAAGATTTGCAAAATGTTATTGGGTCACTATCCAACTTGCCGGGGAACTTTATATCACCTTGTTATTCGAAACTAATAATTTATGTACTTATTCACTGTTCAAGTTGAGTTTAGAAAGTGCATAAAGTTTAATAAGTAAGACGTGATAAGAACTTCGTATTTTGGTAACCTTATAACCTTCTCTACTCTGAAAATAAAGGGAATTTCATAACTCTTTCAAACCACACTTGAATTATTACTGTATTTTATTTTCGAATTTAATCAACTTGAACGGTTTGGTAATATTTATCATTATTTTTTCCCCACAGCATGATTATCGTTTGTCAAAACCAATTGATTTTTCTTTGAGAGAGTTATTTTATATTTCCATCAGACAAATTAAAGTCAGCGCATGGGCTTTAATTCTTACACCTTTTATAATCCAAATTTTGACGTAGAAGGAAAATTATAATAACTCAGAAATGTAACAATCAGATAGTGAAAATCTTTTCAATAATCTAATATGTTCGGATTCGTTACCTCGTCATACACCTCAAAACAGCATAAGATTAAATATCATGAAATAATTATTTAATGCTGAATCATTTAAATACACCTGTAGTCACTTTTTCCTTAAAAATAAATATTCCTATTGTAATTTACTATTTTAACGTAGTTTATGCATGTCATAGCATTTAGAAATTACTACCCTTTTTAACAGTATAGTTCACATTTCCTTAATTCCACAGAAAAGGGCATACTTAAGTTAAGCCTTTGTTAAACACGTGAATGCATCTTTAATTGAGAGTAGACCTGTATCAATGGCAAACTCAATTACTTTTATCATGTAAACTATTAAAACGATATTTGGCACCATGATAAACCTATCGCGCATTTTGTACACATAGCCACGCAGTCTATGAGTGGAATGCTAAATCTTATAAACATAAGATTGTTTACGTAAAATATATGTAAAGAAATGGGGGACCTATGTGTAAATGAAATTGTTGAATATAAATCTACAGAAATGAATATTAGTTTGAATGCACAAAAGACGATCGTCTGCTCGCTGATTGTGTGGAAGCAGACTAATCGGATTAAAGAGTGCTCTCATCAGAAGAAATCAAACCTTATTTAATATTCACTTTTGTGAAGGAACAAACGGCCAGTTTCCTTGCCTTCATCTGAATGTTATGGGATTTCCTCAAAAGTTTCATTCATACGTAGAATTATATACGTAGAAATGTTTTTGCATTAGGCGGTGAGCAAGTTCACCGATTTCAGTTTTGAAAGTGCCAAGGGATTTCGTAAGCATTTTTCTACTGTATAGGACGTCGATATGGTACCAGAATTCATTTGTATTTTTCTTATATTATGCATGCTTCAAAACGAAGGTATGTTGAGCCAAATGAAGACTTTAGGCTGTTTCTTACTTCTTTTTCATACTTTTAATATAAACATTTTTTTTTAATTTTAGAATGAATATAATGGTCGTTATCATAAAATCGGTAAAAAAGAGAAAAAAAAAAAGAAAAAAAGGAGAGAGGGAGAGAGAGAGAGAGACAATTTGTTAGAACAGTGCTACTTATCATTTGCTCATTTCAGTATGTTTACCATTTGCCTTTTACTCATTTGTTTTGCTACAGATATTGTGTCGTTGTTTTTTTCAGTGATTTGTGCGGAATGTACATTTTACTCGGGCTCGGTGTCTTACGTTAGAACGTGCTCCACAGGATGCTGTGAATCGGCTTGTTGTACGGATAACTATAAAACGTATGTAACAATAGAAGAAGAGGAAATTGTATCAGTTTGAAATTGAATTATTTATTTCGGTTGCTTGACAATCTAATTAACATTAAAATCCACAGGTCTATATTACATTGCATAATTACATCTGCCTTGGTAAGTTCAAGAAATTTTAATCAGTACAGAAAACTCGCGCCCTGTTTGAATACTGTATACTGTCTTTGTGTAAAACCCGGAATCGCCCATAGGGATATTAAAAAATAGGAAAAGCTTTATTTCAAAACCCAGTATGATAATTCTTAATTTAAATTATGTTAATTTCAAATCTTCAAGGTTGGCCATCATCATCGGCACCGTGTTTGGATGTGTATTGTTCCTCACTGGAATGATTATTCTAGTGATGTGTTGTACGAAAGATAGATGGTTAAAAAAAGTCAGCCCAAGAAAAGGTAGGAATTAGCGTCTATTTAAAAGTTTTGATGTATCATTATGCATTCTTTCTTCACTTCCCGCCAAATACATCAAACAAAGGGGACTAGGTTGTTTAAGGAAATCTGCTTGGATGTGGTTTATTTCATCATATACAACACTACCACCAACACACCTTCCCAATAGTAAACTACCGGTCATAACCACATCCGTGCATCACGGGATATAGAGCTCTGATATACAATGGAGTTTCGTTAATCCGGACGCTTTGTTTCCCAGCAAAATCGTTCGGACGAATGAAGCATCCGGATAACTGAATCGCATATTTTAGATCTTCATAGAAGTAACCAATAAGCTTGCTACATTGATGTGTAGTAAACTATGCACATTTTATCATTAAATGATTATATAAATCACAATAATGTTAACATTTGTATTCCAAAGCACACTTATGATTTCAAAAGCTGGCATCAATTTATGAACAAGTACATGAGATATGTGTAACAGTTCAATGAAATTTATTATTATGGCATGGTGTTTAATTTATCAATGGGCTATTTAATGACTGTATAATATTGTATGTAATTTATGAAACTGAACATTACATGCAGTAATGATACGATATGGTAATGTCTCGATCGGTTCGTGCTATTTAACGGACACAGCAACACATACCACGGCTGGTGCTTCAATTACACGGATGGGTTTAATTACGCCTTGATAAAATTACCAGAGACCGACTTTCAAATAAATATTGAATGAAAAATCACCGTCCGGATTAACGGTACAATTTTTAATGCATTTTGTAGTAAAAAAAAAAAAAATTACCGTCCGAATCCGGAACGCAAATTAACGATGCAAAAATGAAAATAACATGTAAAAATTCCGTTCCCTAGAAAAATCGTCTGGAAGGTAAGCATTCGGATTAATGGCGTCCGGATTAATGAGGTTCCGCTGTATGTATACATATAGGAACTTCTGCTCCGATGTTATATATCTATTAGCAAGACTGCATGGGTTGACATTTTGCTGAATGCGATTTTTTACTACTTTTTAGGTACACGAAATGAAGACGAGTCGAAGCCAGTGCTAACGGATGTCGGGAAGCTAAATGAACGATAACTATGAAATATTTACAACATAAATATTAAAAAATATTGAGGATTTGGTCAACAACATTTGTCGTTTGTTCAATTGTATTCGTAAAAAAACACTATAATTACCACGAACTTTCCGAATTCTTCAATGTGTACGCTTTCACTATCTCGGTGTTCTTGACAGATCCTAAGGTTATTCATCAACAAATGACATGTAGCCTTCATGACATGTAGCCTTCCAGATTGAATTTAAACTACGATGTGACCCAAGGCTACAAAAACTGTTTAATAAGTCTTAGCCGTCATTAAGCGTGTATCGAGCGTGGGTCAAAACAGTTTTTTAATGATTTTTTTCTTCTTCATAGAATTTCCATCTATAACAACTGTTTTAATTAATAAGTCTTAACCGTCAGTAAGATTGACTGCGGGCAAAATCATTTTTATTTTTTTTAAAATGATTTTTCCCCCCATAGAATTTCTTTTTCTTCGCGTCGTTCTAATCGGTAAGAGTAAAAATGATTAGGCGCATTAAGGAAGTAATTTCACGTTTTGGTTTACAGATACATGTACCATACATGTAAGAATCAGGCTACAATAAAACTATTCAGTGATCAATACAAAGATCATGACAGCGTAGGTATATATAATTTACTGCGGTCGTGTTGTCTTCACGCGACAAGAAAATTAACCAGGGGGTTTACCATATTCAATATAACAGAGAGAAATTAACATAAATTAACATAAAAATAATTATGATTATTTCTGGTAAACAACTGACAAAATCTTACAACAAATGAATGCTGAACATAGAGAATAGGTAAAGAGGCCTTTCTCATATCGAGTATATGATTTCTTATATTTTTTTTTTGAAATTTATTTCCTACATCTCATTTAATTAATTAGCTTGCATAAATTTCATTTCCGGTCATCGTATATTTCCTATGGGCAACTTAGAATAACAACATCTGAATGCACATAACAAATTGCCTTCTACTGAAATTAGAGCAAGCGGATATTTTTCAAGAACAATTTGTCTTTGCGCAAATTGCAACATATGGAAGAAACTTCCCCAAAACACATACAGTCAATATAATTGATTGCAGTGAAACATAGTAAGGTTTGGATATAAAATTAATTTGAATTGGAAATAATGAATGAATGGGAATCGTGGTAAAAAGTGGGGATAAATGACTGTTTACCTGTCCAAAGTGAATTTTGAAAAGTCGAAGTAAACTTTACGTTAAATTGCACTCGAAATAACCTGCACGCTCTCTGTCTCCATTCTGCTAGTATCGATTCCTAATATTTTTTTTCATCTTAGAAAATTACGATATGAAATTACTTTCTTAAGACTAATTAAAACGGTTATTAATGTACATGTATAGGAACTTTTGTTAATTCTGTGTCAAATGCAAAATATCACAAACGATTAAAATAAGGTAGTTTGAAAAAAAAGCTCTTTTACAAAAAAAAAAAAAAAAAAAATAATTCACTATCTTTTATACATGTACATCTTTATATGGAGTCGTGCTCATCGTAATAATAATAAATTTGAACAGCTAAATGTATAATTTCAGGAGCAAATGAGTAAATATCGTCTTTTTTATTAGTAAGCACAGTGACCTTTAATTTTTCTAGAATTTTGTAATTCTTCCTAGAGTAACAAACTCTCTAGAGCCAACATCGCTAGACGAGGAATCGTATAAACCCTCTGTACGACAACATTCTCTCGATAGTCATTAAATTATTTCTGGTTTGCCTTCAGCATCAATCGTTGCAAATATATATATATTTGTACATTATTATGGAAATAGCTGTATTTGTGTAAACTAGCAATGTTCATTATACTCCTGAAAAATTGTAGAAACTAGTCGAGTATACTCAATCGGCCTTCTGATATTTTATACTACTTTTAATACTTTTGAAATATATATATATAAAGTAAGACATACGTTCATTTTTCACATGATTTAATAATTAAATGACAAAAGACAAAAAATAAATAATACAAGAATAAAAAGTTAAATAGACAAACAGGATTTAGTGTCATGGTAATATCTGGATTTGTACATTGGATAAGTTTGCATTCTTTCTTTAACTGCGCACCAACAATTCATTAGCAGAATTTAAAGTTGACAGTCCGTACCTTTCTTCCGGCAAATGCACGTGGTGAATGGCATTCAACATTGGACAATGCTTTGAACTGTGGAGCTTTCCGTCGGAGTGTCTTTAGATACTGGGAAAGAACACTGGCTCGACAATCGCAGTGTATGGGATTGCCTAGAAGGTTAATAAGAACTGGCGTTTTCCCATTGAGATACGTGGGCAAGTCTGCTGGCACGCTGGTAATGTTGTTATTTGCTAAACTGATGTACAAAGATTTTTGGCTTACATCGGGATGTTCAAAGGAAAATTCACGTATTTCGTTGTTGGAGAGATCCAGTAAGCGCAAGGACGGGAAAAATTTGAGCCACCGTGTTAGTTGTCTGGGTATCGTTGGAAGGTAATTTGATGAGAAGTTGAAGACTTTCAGTTTGGGATAAACAGAATGATCCGTCATGGCGTCGAAATGAATCCTGGACACACTTTTACTGCCAGTGTTCTCAAGATAAACGAGATTTTCAAAATGACATGTGAACGGTTGAGCTTTAGATTTTTCAGCCAGGGCATCGAATGCATCGCTTAGACGGTCGAAAGGTGGTATTTCCTTGCTAGGAACAAAGGAAAATGTAACGTTCCTTTGGATAAACCGAATATTCGTTTCTTGCCCGCAGGTGCTTGATTTCACTAATGGTTCATTGAGATTCATTTCGATTAATTGATTGATGTCGGATAGAATTGCGACATCAATAAGAGCCATGTCTTTTACTGTATTGGGGTATTTGGATTCTGTATTGTATTCGGAATAATAGCCGTCGATTAAACAGTTTCTCACATGCATTTTTCGAAGATTTCTCGCTCTGAAAGGCCAGGGTAGGAAGACAGTTCCACCATCCATACAGGTAAGATCTAGACTAACGTCTCTGACGTGTTCATTCTTTTTCTCTAGCCATTCCCTGAACTTCAAAAAGTTCCAGTTATTTGGCACAAGGAAAGAGCAATTTCTGTCTCCAAATGCATTAGTCTGACAATTCTGATCAAAGCCAGAATAAGTGTCTATAACAAAGCATAGATACGCGTGGAATAACGCAAAACTCACGACACTGGAAAGGATAAATCGCCTAATTAGCATTTTTCAGATTGTAAACAGCAAGGTTGATTTCCTCTGTTTTTAAACAACGTGTTGTACCGTTAAATCAGCACTGATCGTATCTCCAACTTTGGCACTTTATATATGGTAGAATTGCTACAAATGAGGTCACTTGGTGTCTCTACTGCGCATGTCAATACGGGAAAGTGGGAAATTGAGGAAAATTTACCTATGATGACGTGATCTTGCACACTGTGTGGGGCTATTGAAAACAAGAGGTTCACGTCACGTTGATAATTCCTTATTTATTGGTATACCTCAAACGTCAGGTCTGTTTCTATATAGAATGTCGTAGGAATAAATTATATATCTCGCCGAATTATCAGATAATACATGTATTTTGCATTTATTACAAATAGCTAATCACTTTCTGATTCCTACACAAGCTAAACTACAATGTTTAATTACTAAACCTTGTAATACAACTACATTATTTTTCCTCAAGGAAAACGCAAAGTCAAATCAATGGTAATTTTAATGTTTATTGCCATTGTTTTAAAAGGAAATTGTACTTAACAAAATTGGTCAAATCACAATTTTAAAGTTGATAACAAAGTTAATCAAATTAAATATGCCGAGGATATCGATTGCTTGGATTACTTCCTTAAAATTGTTGTTCGTTAACCACTGAAGAAAATAACATTGATACTTATAAAAGTACATATATACAAAAAGTCGACGTTGCCTTTTATTAACCTTATAAACCAGATAAATGTTTGACGAAGATTGAAATAGGCGGGTTTCCTTATGCAATCATCACGATCTTATTATTTTCCGTTTATTTTCTTTTGATATAATACATGTATATATGAATTATGTAACAAAAAACTTCTTAATTTAACACCATTTCTAAACCACAAAGAGGATCCTTTTTCTTTCGTGCGAGACGGGGAATTTATCAAATTCTAAAAGATCAATACATCAATAAGCATATCAAAATATTAGCATTGGTGTCAATACTATGTACATAAAGGATTGCATATATCAAATTGACAAGCTATGTCCTTGAATAGTGATTGTGGAAACGTTGAATGTATCGTCAGCTACTGTTGTATGCTATGTCTGATCAAAATCATTTTTCCATATAGTATATAAAATGTACCATACAATCATAAATTACATACCATGTTTTCTATCTTGTAATTTTCACTCTGTTGAAGAGTTGATCAGATAGGAAATTATACAAATTCAAAAAAAAGTGTCATATGTCTTAAAACTGATTCAATACGCTAAATTGTGTTCTGTTTATGATCAATTTCTAAACCGAGGCATACTTCTACAAATATAGGGGATTCAATAGCCTAAAGTCAACATTTTGCGAATTCAATGATCTTTATAATATTTTTTTTTTACCAATACAGTCTGTGTTGAGGTTGAATGCCGTCTAACATGTTTCATACTAATTGTAAGACGGCTCTTTTCATACTGATTTTTAGTACGGATTATTCCATTGAACTGATCGTAGAGCGTATGATCGGTCGACAGGGGATGCTTACTCCTCCTAGGCACCTTCAGACTCTACCTCTGGTGTGTCTAGAGCTGGGTCCATGTTCGTTCTGTTCTCGATTTTGTACTCTTAGTTGAATTTATGAAATTAATCGCTGTTCATTTTCTTAACCCTTTTCATCATGATTACTTTAATTAAATATCTCGTAATACATATACTTTTTACTCCTTTCTCGAGTTAAATTAGAAAGACAAATACAATAGAGTTAAATCAAATTAATAAAAAAGAATTTAAAAAAAAAGATAATAATAAAAAGATAACTCTTCCGACTTTCGTGATGTAAAAATTCAAAGTTTGTTGAATTAATGAATTAGTTACTGTACAAAGAGGAAAAACAAACTAGACGTACATGTATACTATAGTATATCATGACCATCACAAAATGGAATTCAAACAGAACTGATTCGGGGGGGGGGGGGGGGGGCTTCACCATTTGCGGCAAGGCAAGTCTGTCAGACTTCCTACTCTCGCTCTGAAATAATACCCTCCAATTTCTCTAACTTTCAGTTGTATGAGTCTTTACCTGCAGTATGTTATGGATTAACAGACTGCCAAAGTGCAGGCGCAGCATTGCTCAATCATCAAAGGAAGGAACATAAAAATTACAATTCTGAGTGAAAGACCATACAGTACGTACGGATAAATCACTGAGGACGGAAGTGCTGGAGTATTTATGATCTGCTTCTACAGAGATAAATCTACCAACATCGATGAAAAGATGCAATACATTTTTTTTCGCTTGAAAAAAAAAGTGCATTGCGTTATAGAATGCATCTATCATAGTATTTTGCGGAAGCAACCTGTTTTGAAACGTTACCTGATGAACAGGAGGAATTCATCCTTCAATGCCTTTAAAAGTTGGATTTTTTCAATGAGCACTGGATCTATCGGTAAACATTGCAAATGAAGCAATTTTTAATATCTGCCGATTTTGTAAGGAAGCATTATTTTCACGATTTAACCCCCCCCCCCCTCCAAAAAAAAATTATGAAAATGACAAATAAATTGCAATGATATTCTAATAGTAAAAATGAATACAACAATTAGTATTGAACATATTTATTTCCATTATTTCTCGATTAAGTCAAAACAGTGACTCACTGTCTTTACTTAATCGAGAAATTATGGAAATAAAAATGAATACAACAATTAGTATTGAACATATTTATTTCAATTATTTCTCGATTAAGTCAAAACAGTGAGGAAAGTGTATAACGCTGATATATGGAGGAATAATGTATTCAATTTTTAACATCATAATATTATTCAATTATTGAATGGGTTCGAGAGCAACAGCTGCTTTGTTTGACCCGCGGAATAAGCTGTTACCCGAAGCAAAAGGCTGAAGGCAACAGTTCAGTTCAAGTGTCAAACATACAATTAATACATTTTTTTTAAATTTATTATTAGTATTATTTTTTCGGCTTTAGTATTAAGTAACAGTGAACAGTAACTCGTTCATCATAGTATTCGTTCACCAAATATATTCCTAAATACATGTACGGCCTAATGATGGATAAACCGAATAAAAACGTTTTAGACAGAATAAATCATAAACAAAATAAAATTAATGTTATCAAAGATAATTTTAAAATAAAAACTAACAAATAGGTATATTTGTATCATATTAATGCATCGTCAAACCACGAGCGGATTTTTAAAAGGTAAGTTTTACTCGCCATGTGGGCGAGAGGATTTTCACAATTTGGTCGCCCACAAATAAAACTATTCGCATATGCGAGTGGTTATTTACAACCCTGATTATTTACTCGTTCTGTACCTACAGTAAATAAAATAAAAGGAGTAGAAATTTCATCCGTTCATCGATCTCTCAGAAGCAGTATGGTTTCAGTCGGAGAAAAACTATGATACGTAAATACATGAAATAATCATAATGTTTAAAATATGCAGTAAAGCAAATTATTAACAGCCTTCAGCCACTGCCTTGTTTGTACATGTATGTTCACAATGCTGGAAAAATTCTACATGACTCTGGAGAATGTTATGGATATAATGTGTGTAACTTTTCCCACACGTCCGAAAGAAGTATCAAATCAATACAATATCACGGTATTACAATGCCGATCACGAATACTACGACTGAAAACTTTCAACGATCACTAAATTTTAATATCCTAAAAATTTAAATACGTTAAAAATACAAATAAACAATTCAAACGAAGCGAAATTCAACTGCTGATTCGTACTGCTTTTTCACAAAACATGTTGTGACGTCACAGCCATTTGGCGCTTAAACCCGACCATTTCAAAAATACGTTCAGGTGTGATTTGGAGTTTATCGCTAATATCTCTGTTAATTCAGTCAGTATCTTCGTCAAATTTTCAGGACATCATTTATTTGAGTAGATGTTTATTCTACCAAAAAATAGCATTCCATTGCATAGACCCTTTAAAACTGAAAAACATTAAAATTTACTATGGGTATGAGTCGTAAGGAAAGTTGGTAGGTTTAGCTCATGCTCATTGTTCATTGATTTTATTCTTGCCATCAGGGCGAAATGACTTCAATCTGTGCATCCAGAATTTTTCTTTGTTTTTCCTGTCAGAGTCACTCAGTTAGGGTTGAGGTCAGCAACCATGACTGTCATCTGTCATGTCCTCCCATGTATGACCTTCCAGGTTGAAATGTTCTTCAACGGGTTCGGTGACCTCCGAAGAAGAGTCAATAACCACCGGTCTACCATTAAGACTTACGATCCATACCTATAGCATCCTTGTCGTTGGTCATGAGAGAGAGAGAGAGAGAGAGAGAGAGAGAGAGAGAGAGAGAGAGAGAGAGAGAGAGAGAGAGAGAGAGAGAGAGAGAGAGAGAGAGAGAGAGAGAGAACTTCCAAACGCTCGATGGAGATCTCATAATATAATTTGTGCCCGAACCACAGCTTTTTTAGGACAATTATTTACATATTACACAGGTGAAATAAAATCTAGGTGCTTCCACACCAGTTGTAGGTACAGAGGCCCTCTCGAGTTCGACTTCCCTCCACTCCGACATGGTATGAATAATATCAGTTTATCGTGTATTGGGAGCGGGGAATGACGTCCTCCCGCGACACCCACAGCTGATCCAGTTCTGAGACACATATTAAGTTCCATATTCATGTATCCGACCGATATTTTCACCATTATCCGTCTGAGGGGACTCTAATTAAATAGTGTTAATTTGTATAGGTTCATATTTATACTCAAGAATTCTTTCTTCTTCATAAAATAATCTGAAGAATGATTTGTATATAATAACGCAGAGATAGGAGAGAGAGAGAGAGAGAGAGAGAGAGAGAAGAGAGAGAGTGAGAGAGAGAGAAGAAGAGGAGAGAGATGAGAAGAGAGGAGAGAGAGACAGGACGAGGACAGACAGACAGACAGACAGACAGACAGACATCGTTATCATTTAATTTATTTCACGTGATCACCTACGCCGATTTCCATTGGTTAAGAACACCTTTTTAAGAATTATGAGGTGATTTTTCGATCACGTTACCTGAACAACAGTAAAGTCTAATGGACATTGTTTTGTTGTTGCTAATATATAACATTAAATGATAAGAAATAGATCTTGAATATTTTTCGGGTGATTCTGCAAGCGTTATCAACCGAGTTTTTGCACGGTAAAAGCTTCGCGGCATTGATGATTTTACCGTCTAAATTCGGTGTACTGGCAATCACCCGTAAAAAATATAAGATTCATTTCTTATGTCAAGAGAATTGACAGATTTCTTTCTTTTTTAATTTGTTTTAGTTTTGTTTTCTTAATTTTTTATCATTATTTTTGTTTTTAATTTTGCAAATAGATATGGGCGCTTGGGAATATAGGCCGGGTTACGCATATGTTCGCTCCTGAATATGAAGAACTCAATAATCTGGAATGTGTTAAAGGCCTACATGTAATCACCTGATTACATCATGTAGGGGTCTTAAACATGAATAGACTGTATATGCATTCACTGAATCTTTTCTCTTACATTTCGTTTGAAATTAACATTGCGTTCATCATACAGTGAATACAAGGTTGTTACAAGCTAGTGCGATCCGGGTTTTAGAATTGCCATATATGGAGCGTCGTTAAGGCCATTGAAGATTGCATTGGCTGTCTCGTTTAAAGTAACGAAATGGTCAACAATGTTATTTCAGTATTCAGTCTTTTTTATATTTGAAAAAATAAATAAAATCTCTTTCTTTAATTGTTGTTTTATCGGGTACTGAAGGTAGCAATCATTGCAGAAAAAACAAGCATTCTGAGAGTA